>JAJIBD010025066.1:0-61038 GCA_021461705.1 Cryptotis parvus
AAGCAGAAACCAGCTTTCCCCGTTGAACCCCCTGCACTCCATGGACCACGAGAGCAACTTCCGACCTGAGTCCACCATCCCGATGGAGCCTCGGAGGAGGCCAGAGAAACCCCCCACACCTTGCTGGCAGCGATCTGTGTCACAATCCACACTCTGCAGCTGGTAAGATCTCCCCCAGCATATTAATCCAGTCTCCAGCCCACAGATTAATCCAGTCTCCAGCCCAGCTTGTCAGAAACCCAGCCTACAAGGACCCGCCCTGCAGAGACCCGCCCTTCAGAGGAGAGTATTTCAAACCCAGGAATGCTTGAGCCTAAGACACAGGTACTCCCGGCAGAGGAGAAACCAGCTTTCCTTTCTTGCCGCGTGTGGTCGCCGATTTACCTCCAAACTACCACAAATATTCTACCCACCCCTCTGAGAGAGCCCCACAAAGCAATGAGAATATAGTGCCCGCATGGCAGAGCCTGGCAAGCTGTCCGATGCGTGTTCAATATGCCAAACCCAGTAACAAAAATGTTTATTTTCCTGACCCGAAAGAGCCCTTAATACGGCAGCAGTAAGAAAGGCAAACAAGCAGTGCCTCATAAAATTTCACGGCTGTCCTAGGCTGCCAAAACGAAGAAGGACTAAAATGACTGTCTGTACTTTCAATGCACGTACACTGGCAACGGAAGCATATATTGAGGATTTGATGCTGCAAGCAAGAAAGATCAAGTATGACATCATTGGTCTGACTGAGACGAGGGAGGCGCCAGTCGCATCATGCTGTATTTGACACCGGAGAAGAATTGTTCCTTGGAACATGTGATGAAAGAGGCGTCGGTGGCGTTGGTGTCCTTGTCAACACGAACATGGCTGTCAACATTGATTCATTTGAATGCCTAACAAACCGAATAGGACGATTACACTTGAGGAGATGTGGCCCCTGCCAGCAATTTCTATCTTCATTGTCTATGCACCAACATCCACATACAAAGAAGATGAAATTGAGAAATTCTACATGGAATTGGAGGAGTTCTATAAAAAAGATCACACCTTCTACAAGATCATAGTCGGTGATTTTAATGCCAAGATAGGACCGAGAAGATCGGCTGAAGAACTCCACATAGGGACCCATGGCCTAGAATGGAACGAACAGGGTGAGAGACTATCTGAGTTCATCATGTCCACCAAGACTATTCATGGGAACTCACAGTTTCAGAAGGCTGAAGCGAAACGTTGGACATGGGAATCTCCTGGCAGGACAGTTCCACAATGAAATTGACCACATCATCTTCAATCGACGGTTTTGTCTGACCGATGTTGCTGTCGTCCCCAAATTCCAGACAGGATCGGACCACCGTCTCCTTCGTGCAAAATTCTACTTCCCGCAACGGGGAGAAAAGGCTGCAAAGTTTAAGAAGAGAACTCCCAGAACGACCACCAACTGGGAACTCTTTAGCACCATTGCGGCAACATGGGAAGATACCATCATTGATGACATCGATGAAGAATACAACCGACTGGTTCAGCACCTCCATGATTGTGCAAAGAATGCCGGAGAGAGAAAAACACAAAAGGACGCTTGTCTTCAGAAACTCTCGAGCTCATTCGCCAACGTGGCAAGGCGCGAGCCTCAGGAGACAAAATGCTAACGTCCAAGCTTGCTAAACAGTGCAGAGATGCGATAAAAGCAGACCTCAAAGACAGAAGAGCAGAAATACTGGAAGATGCAGCAGAAGCCGGGAAAAGTATTCGCACTGCCCGCCTGTCCTTCGCCAACTATAAGACCAAGATGACTGCCCTCCGACGCCCTGATGGATCTATCACATCTTCCAGAAAGGCAATGGAGAAGATTATCCAGGACTTCTACTCAAATCTCTTTGATAGCCACATCCACCTGCCCACATACCAAATTCCACAGGATGGATACGTCATTCCCAACGTTCTCCCTTCTGAAATAAGACATTCCATCTCATCGGTAAAGAAGGGAACGGCACCAGGCCCAGACAAAGTCAGACCCGAACATCTGAAGAATCTGCCATCGGTGCTCATCAATACACTAGCTCGGCTCTTCACACGCTACCTGTCCGAATGCAAGGTGCCCTCCCAAAGGAAAACCAGCAGGACAGTTCTACTGTTCAACAAGGGAGACATTCATGACATCGGCAACTATCGCCCCATCTGCCTGTTGTCTGTCATCTACAAGCTGTTTACACGAGTTATCCTGAACAGGATTAGCAGAACACTAGATGAAGGTCAACCATGCGAGCAAGCAGGTTTCCGGAAAGGATTCAGCACAATTGACCATATCCACACAGTAACCAAGCTCATTGAGGTTTGTAGGGAGTACAAGATGCCGCTCTGTCTCACGTTCATTGATTTACAGAAAGCCTTTGATTCTGTGGAAACTGAAGCAGTCATCGAAGCCCTAGTCAAACAGGGTGTTCAAATCCAATACATCAAGATCCTTCGTGAGCTGTATTATGGATTCACCACCAGGATCTCACCATTCTACAAAGAAGTGATCATTGATGTCAAAAGAGGGGTTCGACAGGGTGATACCATCTCACCAAAACTCTTCAGTGCCACCCTCGAGAACATCATGAGACAATTAGAATGGGAAGGAATGGGAGTGAAGATAGATGTTCGGCAACTACACCACCCTCCGCTTCGCTGATGACATCGTTCTAATAACACCAAACATTAGCCAAGCGGCACAAATGCTGGCTGACTTTGACCGAGAATGTGGAAAGGTAGGTCTACAGCTGAATCTGAAGAAAACTATGTTCATGAGAAATGAACTAGTTCCAGAGGCCCCATTCTCTCTCAATGGAACAAACATCTCTGAATGTAGCAGTTATGTGTACCTAGGTCGAGAAGTCAACATGATGAATGACCTAAAACCTGAGCTGCGCAGGGAGGAAGAGAGCGGCATGGAATGCCTTCAAAGGCATTGAAGAAATAGCTAAAAGGACAAAGAACCTCCGGCCCGGGCACATCTCTTCGACTCCACAGTTCTCCCTGCATTAACATACGCCTCAGAGACCTGGGCCCTACGAAAGCAGGATGAGAATGCTATTCGGGTCTCCCAGAGAGGCATCGAAAGAGCTATGCTTGGAATATCACGTCTCACTCAAGTGAGAGAAGGAATCGGAGTTCTGACCTCCGTCGCTATTCCAGAATCAGGGACGCTGTCTCGTTTGCCAAGGCATCGAAAATCAGATGGGCTGGACATGTAATGCGATTTGGAGACAACCGTTGGACTAGAGCCGTTACAGACTGGATCCCACGGGATGTCAAAAGATCACGTGGCCGCCCACCTACAAGATGGTCAGACTTCCTTATTAAGACCCTGAAGGAACGGTTTGAGGCTCTTCATATTCCTGAATCAACCAGATGCCATTGGGCTACATTGGCACGTGATAGGGTCCAATGGAAATGTTACTGGCGCCCGCTCGAGCAAATCGATGAGTAACGGGATTCAAGTGATCAAGTGATCAAGCTGGGAGTGGGCAAAACAACAAAACTCCCAGAATAACTAAACCTGTCCTCCAACAAGTAACCACTGAGCAATGATGGTTGTGACCAAAAAAAGCAAAAATAAAGAATAATAAATATAATGATTTTCCAAATATAATGATTTGACAGACATGGGGCAGAGCTGCTACTGGCTCTCACTGTGCCCAGTGGCTCATGAGGTGCCGGGGAGGGATGGCAGGTTCTAGCCCTGGCCCGCCACCCCAGCAGAGCCTCACAAGCCAGACGACCCCCCCACTCCATGAGAACCTCCATTTTCCACATCCGGACTTCCCCATCGTCAGAACTCCACCCAGCAGACCAGCCTATCACAGCCCGGCTCATCGAGATCCACTCTGCTGCAGTCTTTTTAAATCTGGCCCAGGTATGCTGATCCAGAGACAGACATGGGGCAGAGCTGCTACTGGCTCTCACTGTGCCCAGCCGCTCATGAGGTGCCCAGGAGGGATGGCAGGTTCTAGCCCTGGCCTGCCACCCCAGCAGAACCTCACAAACCAGACGACCCCCCCACTCCATGATGACCTCCATTTTCCACATCTTGACTTCCCCCTCGTCAGAACTCCACCCAGCAGACCAGTCTATCACAGCCCAGCTCGTGCGGCCACAAGCAGCCACGCGGTTCATCAATAAATGATGGATTTTGAGATGAGTACAAGAGTATGCTACCCACACAGCACACACAGCAGAGCCTGGCAAGCTACCCGTGTTGTATTTGATATGCCAGATACCAGTAACAATTATAGACCTCATTCCCATGACCCGATGGAATGGTTTGAGGCTCTTTCTGTTCCTGGAGCAAGCAGGTGCCCTTGGGCTCTACTTGCATGATACAGGTCATATGGAGATGTTACTGGTGCCCGCTCGAGCAAATCGACGATGAACGGGAAGACAGTGATACAGTGGTAGTCACACAAATAATAATATCATAATTTATAAGAATGGTAAAATATAAAATATTGAAAGGTAGTATAAATTATTTTACTATTTTGCATAAGGGTAAGACATTATTCTTTTCTAACTTTAATAACTTACCTAAACAAGGTTAGTTACTGACACTATCACTGTTTTACTATTGTTCATAGATTTACTTGAGTGGGCACCGGTAACATCTTCATAAGACCTGTCACATGCAAGTGTAACCCAAGGGCATCTGCTTGCTCTAGGGACAGGAAGAACCTCAAACCATTCTTCAGGTCAAGGAATTGAGGTCCATAATTGTTACTAGTTTTTGGCATAACA
The DNA here is from genome assembly GCA_021461705.1 of Cryptotis parvus. NCBI lineage: Eukaryota > Metazoa > Chordata > Mammalia > Eulipotyphla > Soricidae > Cryptotis > Cryptotis parvus. The sequence goes on from JAJIBD010025066.1 coordinate 4,762, forward strand.
AATAAATAAAACACTGGTAGCTTGCCAGACTCTGCCGTGTATGTGATATACTCTCAGTGGAAGGCTCTCATCTTGAGCATTTACTGATGTAACTTAAAAGGGGAAAGATCAGATTTTCTCTTGGATGTAGCTCTGAGGAACTATGGAGTCTGGATGTTGAGAATGGCTGACCGCATGATGTGTGGGTTGCTCTGGATTCTTGCTTGGCTTACTGGTATCCGTTAGAACCTGTCTAGAACTGTATACAATGTATACATATGAAAAATCCTGGAAGAACCTTATCCTAAAATCAGCATTTTCTAAGAATATCGGTAATGCCAACGGAGCTGTGGGTCTGGCATGGGTGGGTCTCTCTTCCGGGGCAACTGGCATGGAGGCAGAGGAAAGGGCAGGGCCCAAATCTCCACTCCAAGTCTGGCCAGCGTTTTCTCTCCCACACACATCCACACACATGTGAGCAAATCCTTGGAGCAATGTTGGACTCAGCCAGGGGCTGGCCAAGTCCTTTACCTGGAGGTCAGCTCCATGGGTTACCTCCACAAGGTAAATATGGACATATAATATACTACCATGTAAATTACATATAAGGTATATGCTCTTTTCTTTTCTATACTAATTGAGAAACCATAAATTCGGTAGATCTTAAAGAGCAGTAAATATGCTAAAAAGCATATATCAACAAAATAACATGCTTACCACTAAGGAGGAATAAATGGTCATCACTTTAAAAATAAGGAAGCAGGATAATTAGAAAAGGACAGGGAACATGAGAGGGTGAGAAAGAAACAGAGACTGCAGTTCTATACCATGAACAAGCTAGACTACAAAATGTATTATTTTTTCTGAAATAGGCACCAATGATGATACAGCAAAAGAGGCAAATTCTTAGGATTCTTAAATGTGTATTCCATTTAAAATTCATGTCCTGGAAATCTTACTACATCTTATATACTATGTCATAAGATTCAATTGTATCATTGTTTAACTGGCATTTTCTTTAGTGGAATCCATAGTTTATGATTAGAAATGACTTAGATTCATCAAAATCTTCATTTTGGCTATGTTGTTTTCAATTTTTATTAGAGCGCTTTTTCTACTTAATATAAATCAAGTTTTCCGTCAAATTGAGAATAACCAAGACTATAAATAACTAATATCAGATTATAAAATTCTCCCATTTTGAGCTTTCATAAATCTCTGCAAGAAAATTATCATTTTAGATTCCTGTAAAAAGTAGAAGCATGCATTATGTTGAATTTCTAAGATTTTTAAAATTTTCTATAAATAATATATTTTTATATTCTATGCCTTTTAATATTATGTAAAGAACACAGATATTTCAGATCATGACTATATGTATTTAACAATATTATGATAGAAGTATGTGGCATACATATGAGTTTGCTCAGATATTACTTCAAGATTCTCTTTCATTTTCCAGTTTCTTGGGTCTGGCCTTATTAGCTGCTTCAAGGTTGACCTCAATTTTTAGATTAGTTTAAGCTTTTCTAAAGATGACATCAGTTAATTTCTGAGCAAGGCAATGCATAAAGGTATAGTCTTTTCACCTTAGTTCAAAGTCTTCAAATATGTAGTTCTTGCTTTTTGTTTGTTTGGGTCACAACTGGTAGTGTCAGGAATCACTTCTGCCTCTGGGCTCAAGGAGCACATCACTCCTGGTGAGCTTAGAGGACCATATAGGCCTTGGGGATTGAATCTGGGTTTGCTGCATGCAAGGCAAGGGCCCTTATGGCCGTAATACCACCCCGGATCTGCAGTTCCTGCTTTTAGGACTCCAGTGAGCTGGCAGACACTTTATCTTTTCTCTGTAATTACAGGGTGACTTTTTGACCAACATAGCTTCCTTCTTTTGTTTTACATGCATGTTACTACTCAATTAAAGTGATAAGATACTAGAGCTTCCAAACAATTCAACTGGCATACCAGGAATGCACAATTTTGATCATAATAGAAAGATAAGACTCATTTTTATTCTTTGGTCTTGAGAATTGCTAGCTCTTTAGATATTTTTATATCCCTTCTGTATACTATTTCTAAGCTGCAAAAAATGTAATTTAATTTAGATTTTAGTATAGATATATAGATAGGAATTAAACATTTAAAAACTGATATAAGTTATTAGAATGTTAGATAACATATCTTACATAAGCATATGCCAGAAGAAAATGTGATGTGCCATCCTGAGAGTCATAAAGCAAATTGTTCAATGTGTTATATTTATATCTAAAAGTTTAGAAATTAGCAAAACCACGCTACCAAACAACTTCTCCCAAATGTACTTCTGCATTCAGGGGATACCTAATTAACCTATCTGTCAGTGTCTCTAATGATAATATGAATAATTCAACTGCATCAAAGCTGTCATGAAGATAAAATGAGATATTTAATATGAAAAGACTGAAAATTTGAGAGCTCTGATTTTTCCCAACTGCATACAGCAGACATTGAAAGTAGCATATCTCGCACCACTTATCCTTCCTACACAAACATAAACTATCTATAAATCACGTCATATTCTACAGATCTTTACTTTGGTCTGTAATTATTTTTGTAATTTAGATAGTGGGTAAGCACTAATGGTTTCCTATTATAAATTTGGAAAAGAGAAATGCTTGAACTCTTAATGTTTGCATTCAAAGTCTTCTATAGGCCCAGTTCCTTTGTTTGTTTGTTTGTTTTTGCTTTTTTTGGGTCACACCCAGCTATGCTTAGGGGTTACTTCCTGGCTCTTTACTAAGGAATTACTCCTGTCGGTGCTAGAGGACCATATGAGATGTCGGGGATCAAACCCAGGTCAGTGGCATGCAAGGCAAACACCCTTTCTGCTGTGCTATTGCTCCAGCCCCATAGAGGCCCAATTTCAATTCACATTTTTTTATTTTTTTTGCTTTTTTGGGTCACACCCTCGGAGTGCTCAGGGGTTACTCCTGGCTCTACACTCAGGATTTACTCCTGTCGGCTCTCGGGGACCATATGGGATGCCGGGGGACCATATGGGATGCCAGGGAATCGAACCCAGTTTGGCCGTGTGCCAGGTAAACACCTTACCCTCTGTGATATCGCTCTGGACCCTCAATTCACATTTCTAATGACTACACTACTATGAATGCTTAGGTATTCATATTGCTCTACAAAGTTTGTGAAACTCATTCTATCTTGCACATAGCAAGAAATTCTGCCTGTCACAAATAACTTAAAATTAGTCAGATGCCCTGAAAAAAAAGACATCAGAACATACTTAAATAATTATTTGCTAAATAACAAAATAATATTTATGTATATTGTGTCAAATAAAAACCTACAGCAATAAAAATGACCTCTGATCAATGGAACCAATAGTACACGTAACTTTTGAGGGGTTTAGAAGTAATTAATATGACTTAAGACATGACATTTTGTTAAACCAAGAGATGGCAAAATCTCCCCCTATTTTTTTTTTCTTTTTGGGTCACACCCAGCAATGATCAGGGTTACTCCTGGCTCTGCACTCTCCCCTATTTTTAAACTTATGAAAATACGTTGCTATGAGAGAAAAAATGATGAATTAGAGAGGTCATTTTATTTGTGTTTTAGGGTCTTATGGCCATCCTTGGTGGTGCTCAGGGCTTACTCTGACTCTATACTCAAAGATCATTCCTGGTGGGCCTTAAAAGACTATTGCTCTGGCCCATGGGGTCATCTTTTTGATGATGCTGGCCATAATTTTTGGAAGTGGATAGATTATATGCATGTACAAGTATGAAACTATAACCCTAATATTACATGATATTATAAAACAATGAAAAACTTAAAAGGTTTAATACATTTTTCATTCAATTTAACTTAAATATAAATCAAGTCTCCAAGGAATACATTTCTGAACTACCAAGGAAAAAGACCTAAAAATTTATTAAAACATGGGCAAAGTCAATTTTAAGTTTTTACGCTCTTCCACTAAAGGTTATAAGAAATGAATGGTATTTAAAAACAAATGACTACATGGGTGAAAATTAAACTTTATTGTGTTCTAATTTGAAGTGTCTCTTTCTTGTCCCCTCCCTTTACAGCTCTAAGTAGTAGAAACAAACAGCATAAACATCAAACCATTATGGAGTAAAAATGATCCATCTAACTGTAATAAAGAGGCAAATTATATCTAAGCTTCCTCAAAGTTGCAGCTCTGGAATATTTTCTCTTTTTGGCAGCAATCTGAAGAGCAAAATTTACTTTCATTCAGTGTGATTCAGAGTTCTTACTGAGCATGTGATCATACTTACACGGCGATAGCTGGGGTTGACAACAGATATACCAGAAAATAATTTTATAAAAAAATGGAAGATTCTATGTAGAAGCTTTTTTTTTTTTTTTTTGGTCACACCTGGCAATGCTCAGGGGGTTACTCCTGGCTCTGCACTCAGGAGTTACTCCTGGCAGTGCTCGAAGGACCATATGGGATGCCTGGGATCGAACCCAGGCCGGCACAGGCCAGCCACGTGCAAGGCAAACGCCCTACCTGCTGGACTATCGCTATGCCCCCTCCCTTTTTTAAAAAAAAAATTATTTTATCATACCACCGTGAGATATACAATTACAAAGTTGTTCATGTTTGGGGGTATGTAGAAGCTTTTGAACATTTGAATATATTCTTGAGCCTCTACATGGTCACATTTGTTGGGCTCTAAGCAGCTAGCATTGGGGCCTGGAACCTTCCCCCATCCACCCCTCCTGCCCTCGCCATGAGGCCCTGTGGGGATGGTCCAGAGGTGGGCCCTGTACTCAGGACAGTGGAGCTTCCTAATACTCAAGAGTTTACACCCTTGTAAACATGAAAGTCATCTGTGCTTATCCAATGGGAGACTGGCAGGCAAATGACATCTAAGGTGATGCAGGATGTGCCTGGTCTTCTGACCTCTGACCACAGTAATATGTAAATAGTGATTTGTTCCTTGCAAAAGTTACCTTGCAAATGCAAAAACAGTGATTGTTATCTGTTGTGGCCCCGGATTTTTATGGCCCAGGACGCTACTTGATTTGTGCTTGTGCCGATCCACCCAAAAATTGTATAAAAGGCTTTCCAGCCTCGTGCTGTGTTGGTGTCTTTCTTTTCCTTCCTGATGCAGCAGCAAGGCAGATGCTTCTTCCCAAGTCCTTCCCTCTCCTTTAGTAGGGATGAAGTCCTGCAAGATCCACATCTCTCTCACTTGTGTTGGGGGACCCCTAGCTAGGGCCCCCTGACAACATTCATAACAGATTTCTCCACCCTAGAAAAATCTGAGAAGGGTTAAGTTCTTGCAACAAGCTGATCTTGAGTCCCTATGTAAGCAGATATGAAAATTGGGGCAGTGCTCTAAACCATTTAATAAAATATTCATTGTGCTTCATCACATAGACACTCAGCAAAATAGTTAAGAATTGCTGGTTAAAAGCATTTAAGAAAAGTCTATCCAATCATTATTTGACCTCTAAGCTAATTGGGCAGAGCATTCAGTATCAGAATGTTATAATGAATGATAACTTAGGAAACATGAGATTTATTTAGTGAATTGCAATAAGTAAAACTATAGTTTCTGAAGGAGCAAAACATATGAAATCTATATAAGGAATATGCTTGTGCAGTAGTAGAGGAAAGCTGGGACAAAAGTCCTGAAGAAAATTAACTTGGTATAATTAATGAAAAGAAAGAAGAAATTAATAAATAAAATAGAGGAAGATTATAGGGGCCAGAGCGATAGTACAGTGGGTAGGAAATTTGCCTTGCACACGGCCGGCCTATGCAGGCCTGGGTTCAATCCCGGCATCCCATATGGTTCCCTGAGCACCACCAGGAGTAATTCCTGAGTGCAAAGCCAGGAGTAACCCCTAGGCATTGCCGGGTGTGACCCAAAAAGGAAAAAAAAAAGAAAAAATAGGGGGACTATTATATAAAATGGTATATATACCATTTTATATAATAAAATATACCATTTTATATAATCTTTTATAAAATCTAAATAAAATAGGGGAGATTACATAAAATGGTTCCTGAGAAATGCCAAACTCAAAACGTACTTTTACCTAATAAAAACATACGTTAGTTCTTGGATAATTATTTTTACCTAATCAAAAATATTCAACAGGTATTTTTAATGTACTATTACAGGCATCAGTAAGAGACGGTTGGGATATAACAGAAAAGATAATAGTCCCAAATTCTTAGCTTTAATGAGTTAAAAAACTCATAGATGAGGTATGAAAAAAATACCTGGTAAAAACGAAAAACTTCTTTGGTTGAGAATGTGAAATTTGGGAAATGCTTGTTGAGGTTAGAATCTTACCCATACAGGAATTCAAAGGAAAATCAGTCTGGGAAGGAGAACTAGCCAGCATGAAACATCAAAGTCTAAATGTACCAGGCATGATTTCCCATAGATCTACAGCAATGTTTCTCAAATAATGATGATACATACACAAATTCATGGAGCAAATTTTTTATAATGCTGATCTGACTCTGTAAGTAGAGGTACAGGGAGGGCTAATTTTCTGCCTAAGAAGCTCCCAGTAAGAATACTGGTGATGCTGCCCCCTGCCCAGACTCTGAGGAAGAAACATGGATAAGTGCATAGAAGACAATATTAATAAGTTCCACTGGAAGTTTATTCTGAAATATTTAAGATTACAAGCAGGACTCCAGCTTTATGCCGGCAGCATTCACCATCCCATGCTGATTCTGTTAACTCTTCTTGAAATTAGGGTTTTTTATATAAAACAATCAAAGTTGGCCTAAGCAGAAACTGAAAATAAGTGATTTCCTACAACCGAGGTGCCTTCGTGCCCTCTTCAGCTTCAAAGAGAGAAAAGATGCCAGCATTAACTAGTCTCTTTCGACTCTGCCTGCCTTTGTATTGGTTTCATTTTGAGGCTGCCTCTCTCCACATGATTTCCTTTCAGCAACTCAGAATTAAATCAACAAAGCTCAAGTTCAGGAAGAGACTCTTCTCTCAACAGCCACTGCCAGGATTAAGCGGCATGTGATCAGTTTGATCAAATACCTATCTCGGACTCATCACTGTTGACAGATGCCTCGATGCTTTCTTTAGTTAAATAAGCTGCTGAGTGACCAAAGCACCCCTAATGATACTGGGGAGATTCTTGGAGTTTTCCCCAAGAAAACTATTAGACAGAGGGAATAGAGAGGAAGTGGATAATTAACTGGAACACATCAAAATTATGTTGATTTTAACCAAGGATTGTTTAAGCACATCTGGTTCTCCATATCACAGGATGAGATGAATTAAGAACCTCATGAAGGTTGCTGAATAAATATAATGGGCTAGAAGGGTCAGTGAAGGTAAATCAAAATCTAAGAAAAATCCAAATATATATTTGTAAGGGAATTGGAGAGAAAAGATTTACATTGTGTGACTACTACAAGAAAGAGTTAAAGTGTGAAAGCCAGTAGTTGAGTCAGGAGTGAAAGTATATGTACAGAAGACAAACACCACACACACACACACACACACACACACACAAGAACTAGAGTTTTCCATACATTTACTTCAGTGAAAATAAATGATATTTCTGAAGATACTAGTAGTCATATTTTTTAAAAACATACAGTAGATAAATTTGGTGAATATATTTTGTGAGATTTTGTTGGGAGGCCTTTGTTTTTCAGGGGCCTTACCCCATAATCCTCAAGCATTACTCCTGGCTCTGCACTCAAGAATCACTCCTGGCAGGGTTTTAGGAACCATTTAGGATACTGGAGTCAAACCTGGGTAGACTACAAAGGTTAGCATCTAACTTGTTGTGCTATGGCTCCAAACGCTAATGAACATATTTTTAATGCATGTAAGAAAGTCAAGTCTAGATTCAAATTATCACAGAAAATTATAAAAACAAGAATAATTTATTCAATATTTTAATTGTTTATTACTATGTCAATGTAGGTCATCTGGACCAGCACAAAACATTCTAGACAGGTTATTTAGCAACTTTCATGAGAAGCCCACTTATTTTTACTGTATAATGAAGGATTAGAGAGCGGTCTAATGCTCTTAGATTTTTCCAGATGTTACTCTTTTCATACATCTCTCCTGACATCAAGCCACTGGATCTTATAGTTAATATTTTTTTACCAAAACTTAAAAGATATGAACTCTTCATACTATCACTTTAGCACAGAAAAAAGTGTTTATTCATTTCAGGGAGCTTGGGAGGAGAAACAGAATGAAAGAGACTAAATATACTTAATTATCCTATCAAAAGTTTCATTTATTAACCCTTAAGACAATGTTTCTTTCACTAAATTAATTTTCAAGATACATACCTGCACTTTCCACTTCTTTGAATACTGATGCTGTCATTAATACAAGTTAGAAGACTTAACTCAGCAGTGATTTTATTTATTTTGTTGGCTCTACACCTTGGATCTATACCTTCTATATCTTCTATACCTTCTATACCTCTATATTTTCCTCAGGAAGTTATTTAGTTCTACTATCTTTTTCTTTCTTACTCTTTCACTTATTGGTGCATTTGCTTTTTTTTAAGCAAACAGATTTTATTTGGAGGGTCTTTAGGAATGGAAATGAAGTAGAAGAGAGAAAGAGAGTAACATGCAAAAGAGAAAACATAGGCTTCTCCTAGGGTGGAGGGAACCCCAGTACATACATCCCAGTATTGGGTATGAAAACAGGAAAATGCACATCTCAAGAGGGGAGATGCTGGTGACACATGTTCTGGGAAACCACATGTGCTCTCCATGTGGCGCAAGCAGCACATGAACTTCGGGCATCATATGCATGTGTATTTACTTATTTAAACACTTATTTTTTACCAAGTTCCATGGAGATGTAAAGGCGCTGAAGATTTCAGGTACACCAGGTCTTTTGGTCTAAAAACTTGTTCCTTTTCTGAGTTGGGGTGGGTAATTCCCAACTCCTTATATTTCCACAATTCTTCCCAAGGTCGTGGCAGTCACACTCACATTCCACCTTGGTGAATATGAATGTGAGACAAGGTGACTCACAATGTAACCTTGTAAGTTTATCTCTGCATTAGCACAATTCAGAGACTCATAAGTAAATCTCAAATGAGTTTAACTTGCTGCAAAAATGTCTTGGATACACAGGTCCTGGGCAAGACCTCTGGGTGATCTCAAAAGGGGGTCAAGTCTCCACCCTGCCAGAGCCCCAGAAGCTGCCACCATCCTACTGCCAGATTCCTCTGCCTCACTATCCAGCTCTACAGATTAGACAACTCCTGAATATGCCAGGTACATAGGTTCTTTTTGACGAAAGTTCAAACACTACAGACCTTTTCATAGTTGGGATGGACAGCCTATCTTGCCACCCCCTACTTCTGGAAACCCCAGCAACTTTGGCAACAACCCATTAACAATGCCATGGAAGCTCTGTGTAGTTAAATATTTGGAATTTTTTGCAGTGACATCTCAAAACTTTGCAGTACTAACATGACAGTAGGAACACAGAGATTGAATGGGAAGGCAATGTAGAAACCAACTAAGCTCAATTAACACAGAAAACTAATCTAGCAACAAGAGCTTAGTAAACTCTAAGACCAGAACTTAATATTCTAAGACCAGAACTTAATGTCTCCTGGCACCGGCGATAGTACAGTGGGTAGGGCATTGTTTTGCATGCTGCTGCCGACCTACATTTGTGCCCCCCCAAATTTCATACTGTCTCCTGAGCACTGCCAGGAGTAATTTCTGAGTACAGATACAGGAGTAAACTCTGCGCATCACCAGATGTGACCCAAAAATCCAAAACTCTAAAAAAAATAATAAAATAAAAATAAAACAAAACAATTACTCTGCGATGAGACACAAACAATTTACAAATTGTCTTTGACTGAAGATTTTTTTGGTAATTCCATTAGCCATTTAGTGGTAACAAGCAATATAAAAACAAAAATAAATGTAAAACCATTTAAAATAAAAAATAAATAAAAAAATAAATTAAGTCTAAATTGAGGATTCCAAAATATATTTTTCTCTCTTAAATTCTCTCATAGGTTCTAAATCCAATATCTAACTTATGGGTTTATTTTGGCTTCCCATGTTATCAAAATGAAATCTAAAGAAAAATCATTCTTTTAGGGGTTGAAGTGGTAGGAGAGAAGGTAAGATGCTGGAATTACACACTGATAACCGAGACCTTCTGGCCACTCAACTGGTTACTTGAGCTCTAACAGGAGTGTTCTCTTAGTGCAACCCAGGATAAGCCCTGCACATATCAAATTTTTTCCCAAACATCTCTGTCTTCAAAAAAATTCATTTTTTGTTCTCTTCACTTTCTTGAGCAAATTACATTTCTGAATTTTCTGCTTTCATTTACAATATCACTATTTTTACAGTCTATAAAGCTTACTGACTCAAAGGCATTGTTACCTCCTGGATCTAAGATACCATCTATCTTAAGCCAGATTTATTTTATATCCTTATTTCTTACCTGCATTGATTCTCCTCAATGCTATATTCACCATGCTTCCACTGAATCCTATTATTTCTCCATAGAGTAATCACAATAGTCAATAATTTCATTTTATACTAATAGTTTCCATTACCTTGCAACCATTGGTCATATGAAGATTAATTTATATACAATTACAGAAAAACACTTCTTTTGTAATATTCTTACTCAAACTCCTTCACTGTTATATTGCTTAAAACATAGAGTAATGTCCTCTCTTTCCCCAACTTTGCTAAATGAAGGGCTGCTCCAATCTTACTAAAACTGAACAAAAAGATTTTGCAAAACAATTTGTAATTCTCTCTGTATTTGTCATTGTTTTAATATCATTTTGCCACAACATTGACAAAATCCTATATTCTTTTACAAATTTATCAAGAATCTACAATCTTCTTAGAACTTTCCATGACTAAGACGGTGTGTTAAATCTATACTCAAAATTTCATCATGTACTGTAATGCTGCATATTACTTTGTCTTGTGAACTTTAAGCTGCCTGTGGACCAAAGTGCCATGCAAAATTAAGCACATCAATGTACATGATTAGTCTCTCTCAACAGGATTCTTATTTTTAGCTGTATTCTGCTGTCTTTTGCACTGTCTGATGCAGGTGATAGCCAATCTGCTAGCATATTTTATTCATGGAAAATTACTATCAGGTGGGATCATAGAAATTGCTTATATAAGTCAGCAAGATACTATATCACTATAATTGCAGACATTTTCTCTATTCAAAAAATCAAATTTTACTATTCAAGTAGATATCCTCTTCTTAAATAGATATCAAGTAGATATCCTCTTAAATAGATCACATCTTTTGGGTGGGTACTAGTTTTATTTTATTTTTCAACTCATATTTAGGCTATAGACTTTAAATAGTTACTTTGAACTACTTCAAGAGATGTCATTTGTTTCAAAAAATTGAGAGATTTTTAATCAGAGGTAGTATCTATCAAAAAGAAAGTTTTATTGTTTTTATATATAATACATTATATATATAATATATATATATATAAACGCTCCTTAAGATTTAAAGTCATAGTGTCCTAATTAAGAGATATACAGTTGAGAGAAACAGTTGAATGAGTCAGTTGAGACTGGGTTCTCAGTCTGGCAGGATAGGAGTTAGAGGAACAGAGAGCCTGGGTTGGCTGAACTTGCCTAAGTGCAGTGCTTGGAGATTATTTTAAGAGAGTATAGAAGGGAGTTCAGACCCTTTGGACTGGTTCTGTACCTGATACTATCAGTTAATCAGACACTCAGCTGAAAACTGACATATATCAATATATATCAAGAAAACTTATTTCAAGTAACCTACAGGAATTATAAGTTTGGGGTTCATTTTTAACTTTATAAAATAAATAGCAATCATAAAAGTAAAACACAAATAGTCCATAATTGTTGACAAGCTATCAAGAGAATGTGACAGCCTATGGCCTCAGAGTTAAGATAAAGCAATATGAAGGCTTCTGCATTCTTGTTGCTCCAAATCCTCCCTGTGAACAGTGCTCTACTTATGATCCAAGGGCATAACTGACATATGTGAATTGATGTGACCAAGTGGATGGTAGACAGGAAATGACTAAAGTCATTGGAAGCTTCTATAAATCTGTTTTTAGACTCCTAGTATAGAAAAATTGTTTCATCAACTTGGAACTAAATTTGTTTAGAAATCATGCAGTTCATATCAATGTGCCTGGGACTTGAGAGCATTATGTTACATGATGTAAGTAAGTAGGAGAGAGAATGACAAATACCAGGTTTTCTCCTTCACCATATAAAGAGACACAGGAAAGATAATGAAGGTATCTAATTATGGCATGGACCTCAGATTACAGAAATAAGACTGTCAAGGAAGGAGGTAAGTCACAGGAGAGGAAATGAGGAGAGCAGTTTGTCAAAAACATACAGCATTGTTTAAGGATCATGTAACAGTTTTTGATGCCAAGATGATATAAATGTGTGCATCAAAATCAAAAGAGTCAACATAATTATAAACATGTGACTCAAACTATAATAAATAATTAAAAAAATGAGTTTGCTTAAGAGGCGGGAGGAGAGAGTGGCAATCTTGAATCACTGGCAGAGGGATGCTAACAGGGATAATGGGTTTAGAGTTGAAACAGTGAGTGCCAGAAAATAGGATATCACCAGTTGTTAAGTCACAGTGCCTAAAAAAGCAAAACAAATGAATAATACTACTTACCAATATAGGTTGGTCTCCCACATTTATTAGGTCACTCTTTGTTCTCAATATGGGACCTGAATTAAGTTACAACTGAGACATTCCTCTGTGTTGTGTCATCAATAATTTGCCAACGTCTACTTGTTTACTTTCTTTTTGAAGTAGTCATAAATAAAGAGTAGCTTATTATTTTAGAGGTTTGGAATCACAGAATATTTAAATAGGGTGAAAATCTACATATTCATTCCATTTTATTATTCATATAAATGCAGTTTTTGAAGGAAATCTCAGACATAAAGCAATATTTTTAAGCCCAATGCTGTTTTATGAAACAGTTTCACTGTCATGTGCTTTACTAATCAGTAACTTTAAAAACAGTATTATGGAAAATTTTCTCTTCTAAAATCATCATTCATCTTATATGACAAAACTTTATAACTAATGACTTAAGGTAAAGTGGTATATCTTTACCATATGATACCTATTTTTATTTTATTATTATTATTATTTTGCTTTTTTGGTCACACCTGGAGATCCTCAGGGGTTACTCCTGGCTCTTCACTCAGGAATTACTCCTGGCAGTGTTGGGGGACCATATGGGATGCCGGGGGTTCGGACCCGGGTCTCAGCCGTGTGCAAGGCAAACCCCCTACCCACTGTGTTATCGCCCCCCCCATATGATACCTATTTATACAGGTACAGATACCGTACCAGAAAGGAGAATGGCGTATACTAAATTACAGGGTTATGAGTGAATTCTGATTTTACCAATTGTCCCTGTCTCCAGAACCTCAGATACTGTAATGTTCAAATTGAGCCAGTAAACTTAAGTGTAATGTGCTTTCAATAACTTTTTTTTCAAAATAGCTTTTATCACTGGAAGGAAAATGATAAGAGTTATTTCAAGGGAATTCAAATTTAAACCATCAAAATAACAATTTTAACTTTTAGTGAGGCATTATGCTGAACTCTGAATGAGTGGGATCTAAACTCAGTTCATTTTATCTTCAGTACCTGGACTGAATACAATTGCTCAATGCAAGGTCTCACAACACACCCCACTCACACCATACTCCATATTCCATTATTGAAAGATAATGGAATATGGAGCTAGAGCAGTGGTATAGTGGTTAGGAGGCTTGCCTTTTATTTGAGCAACTCACATTTGATCCCTAAGACACATATAGTATTATAAGTCCCTCCAAAAATGAACCCAGAGCAAAGAGACAGAAGTAAACTCTGAACACTATCAAGTATGGCCCCCAAACAAAACAAAAATAAGCTTTAAAAGGTGATGAAAAATCTATTAATATAAAATAATCAAGAGACAATAATTAAATGAAAGGAGAATGGTATACAGAAGGAAAAAGAGGAGCCTAAACCAAGCAGGTGGAAAAACATAATAAAACTTAGAATTAAAATACCAAAAGATATTTAAAAATATCAGTCAAAATAAGAGCTGATTCTTTTATAAATATGAAAGATTAATTGACGACTAGGAAGTCTCACAGAAAATAACCCAAATAAACCCCCAAAGAAATGAAATGGAGTTGTCACACAGAAAACACAGAGATTCAAAGGATTATCAGAGATTCCTTTGAGTGCCATTATGTCACAAAGCAAGAAACCCAGAAAAAAATGGATGATAACTTTATCCATTTTTTTGGATGGATAAATTCCAGGATTCTTATAACCTCTCAAGGTTGAACCAGGTTTGTAGTATATTAATAACACTAACACTATCAAGGAAATTGAAGTTGTAATAAAAACTCTCCCCCAAAACAAAAAACATAGCCCAGATGGATGCACCAGTGAATTTTTTATACCTTACAAAGGTCCTACTGCCAATGCTTTTCAAGCTGTTCTAGGAAATTGAAACAAGAACCAGAAACACTCTTAAATAGTTTCTATGAAGCAAATATTCCCCTAATAGCAAAAGCAGACAGAGAGACAACAGGGAAAGATTATCACAGGTTGATATACCTGACGAACACAAATGCAAAGATCCTCAATCAAATACTAGCAAATAAAGTCCAACAGTTCATCAAAAAGATCGTACACCATGACAAAATAGGATTCATCCTGGGGAGAAAACTATGGTTTAACATTCACAAGTCAATCAACATAATACATCAGATCAATGAAAGAAAAAAATGAAAACCATATGATCATATTAATAGGTTCAGAGAAAGTAATTGACAAGACAGCATACATTCATGACAAAAACTCAACAAAATGAGAGTTAAAGGAATTTCCTTCAATAGGGAAATTCATCTGCCACAAACACACAAAAAACATTATCCTCAATTGGTAAAAACCAGAGTCTTCCCTCTAAATAGGCACAAGACAAGGTTGCCCACTCTCACACTCCTATTCAACAAAATATTGGAAATACTTACCATAGCAGTTAAGCAAGGAAAACATATCAAGGCCATTCAGATAGGATAGGTAGAGTTAATTTTTCATTCTTTAATGATGATATGATAAATCCTGGACCTAAAAATTACTTCTAGAAACAATAGATTTTATAATAAGGTGGCAGATTATAAAAATTACACTCAAAGGTCCAAGGCTTTCCAATATAAAAATAATGAAAGAGAAGAAAGAATTATTTAAAATTAAAAATTCTGATCATAATTGTTTCTCAGAAAAATCAAGAACCTTGGAATCAATTTAACTGAAGAGGTAAGGACACAAGGTATTTGAGACACATTCCAAGCTCACAGATTGGGATGATTAACCTTACCAAAATGGCAATACTCCCCAAAGTATTATACAGATTCAATATGGCTCCTATAAGTTTTACCAATGTATTTTAAAAGAAATGGTTTGAACACTCTTTAAAGTCATACGAAGCGATAAATTCCCACAAATAGCTTAACACAATCCCTGGAAACACAAGATCACTTTCCCCAACTTCAAACTGCTCTACAAAGTGGTAGTAATTCAAATGGCATGTATTGGAATGGGAAAATTGTTTACCAACATCCATCTAATAAGAGGTTAATATCAAAGGCACAGAAAGCACTTCAAAGGCATCGAAGAAATAGCTAAAAGGACAAAGAACCTCCGGCTCTGGGCACATCTCTTTGACTCCACCATTCTCCCTGTATTAATATATGCCTCAGAGACCTGGGCCCTACGAAAGCAGGATGAGAATGCTATTCGGGTCTCCCAGAGAGGAATCGAAAGAGCTATGCTTGGAATATCACGCCTCACTCAAGTGAGAGAAGGAATCCTGAGTTCTGACCTCCATCGCTATTCCAGAATCAGGGAAGCTGTCTCGTTTGCCAAGGCATAGAAAATCAGATGGCTGGACATGTAATGCGATTTGCAGATGACCGCTGGACTAGAGCTGTTACCGACTGGATTCCACAGGATGTCAAAAGATCACGTGTCCGCCCACCCACAAGATGGTCAGACTTCCTTGTAAAGACCCTGAAGAATGGTTTGAGGCTCTTCATATTCCTGAATCAACCAGATGCCATTGGGCTACATTGGCACGTGATAAGGTCCAATGGAAATGTTACTGGCGCCCGCTTGAGCAAATTGATGAATAACGGGATTCAAGTGATCAAGTGATCAAAAGTGAAACAATCCCACAAAAAAATGGGGAGAAGAAAATGAATGGAAACATCCTCAAAGAGGAAATACAAATGGAAACAAGGTGCAATGAAAAAATGTTCCACATAATAACTGTAAGGGAAAAGCAATCTAAACAACAATGAAATATCTCACACCACAGAGACTGGCACAAATTAAAAGAGTTCAAAAATAAACAGTGCTGTCAAGGATTCTGGGAGAAAGGGACTCTCATTCATTGTGGTGGGAATGTCAACTGTTTTAGTCTTTCTGGAAAACAATATAGTCATTCTTGAGAAACTGGAAATTGAGCTCCCATTTTACCCAGAAATGTCACTTCTGGGAATATACTCTGGGGCCTCAAAAACAGTAGGAATGTCATCTGCACCGCTCTATTCATCTCATCATAGCACTATTTACAAAAGGCAAAATCTGGAATCAGCCGGAGTACATAGACCACAAGAGTGGTTAAAGAAACCACAGTACAATCACACAATGGAATACTATGCAGCTGTTAGGAAAAATGGAGTCATAAAATTTTCTTGTAAATGGATGGGCATGGAGAGTATCATGCTGAGTGAAAAGAGACAGAAGGAGATGGACAGACAGAATGATTGTACTCATTCATGGTATATTTAAAAAAGGTAGTATGACACTAGTACCCAAAGACAGCAAAAATGACATCCAGATGGACTGGTCCATAATTGGAAGTTTACCAACAGTGTTCAATGGGGAAAGAGAAGGGACCGTTGTAACAGTGATAGTTGGAAATAATTGATCACTCCAGACAAAAACTGAGTGCTGAAAATAGGTAAAGGGATATACATAACCTTTCAATACCTGTATTGCAAACCATAATGCCCAGAAGGAAAGATATAGAGGCCAGAGAGTGAGAGAGAGACAAGGAGAGAGAGAGAGGCAGAGAGATAGGGAAACAGAGTATAAAGTACCTTAGAGTCAGGTTGAGTGTGCAGGGAGGTAGCAGGAGGGAAACTGGGGACTATGTTGGTGGGAAATCAGCACTAGTAAAAAAAAAAACAGGCGTTGGAACATTGTATGATTGAAACCCAATAATACATAACTTTGTGACAGCATTTCATGCATTTCATGGTGATTCAATACCAGAACTATTGCTTCATGGATAGTACAGAAGGTACTTGTCTAACATGCAGCTGACCCAGATTGGATCTCTAGCACTGCATATAGGTTCCCCGGAGAAATGCTAGTAGTGATTCCTGAGCAGAGAACTAGAATAAAACCTATGTACAAGTATGCCTCACCCTCAATTAAAAAAGAGAATAACAAATATAGAATGAGTTCATCATTAAACAATGTATAATTTAACAATGATATATAAGTTTATACTATATAATTTCACTTCTCTTATACATTTAAAATTTTAAGTTTATTACAAATAAAATCAAAATACTTTTTGACCTTAACAAAATCATTTAACATTGATTCAGAGTTCCTTGTGTGTTTTCAAGATAAGAGAAAATAACAATTTTATGACAAGGGCAAAATGTGTCTGTGAGACCAATATAATTTATAAAAAAATGTTAAAATGAAAAATAATTTTTGTCAGGCTTCAGATATCTTCCAACTAGATAACTATTAAAGCACGTTTCATGGTTACTATATTAATATTAAATATAAAGCTACAGTAGATTAAGAGAATTCATCTTTATTCGTTTAATAAATTCTAACATGTATCCTATGTATAGCTCCATTTATATTAACTTCAAAGAGGGTACATAATATGTACATCAATCTGTCAACCATGTAACTACAATAACATTATTTTCAGAAAAATACACTTTATGTACTAATTTGCTACTGAGGTTTGTTGCTTATTTATATCATTGTTAGTTTTCTAAAGCTCTGCCATCGCTTCCCAGGTATAAGGGAATTGGTGAAAAGTTATCAATCCAACATTGTCAAAACACAAAATTTGATTTTACTCTTAAATTAATTTTGCAATCACATTACTATTTAGAAAGGTATATGTTTCATTTTGTCAATAAATTACTTCTCCCAAAGCCCTCTGTTGCAAAATTTTTCTTGTTGTTATTTTGGAGGTGAGGAGTTCTACTTCCCAGAGTTGAACTAAATTCATCACAATTCATATAACTCCCAAAAAAAGTTTGATTAGTAGTTCTGTGGATTTGATTCACTTATCTGGAAAAAAAATGAAGTGTAAGAGAAACTCTGAAATAAGATTTGGATTTATGAGAAAAAGTAGCTTTGAGAAGGACACAAAAAAAAATCAACTTGAGTGAGTAATGAATGAAATCAAGTGAGAAAAATAAATGACATCATTCTCCTGGTGAAAAAGCAAATTTTGGCGCACATGACTGACACAAGCCTCAGTCTTTGTGTCCCTGCCCTTGCACAATTGTCCAATGTTTCTCCTTTACTTATAACAATGTTTGTATCTCAACTAGAATTTTCTTTATAATAATTTCATTCAATGCATCCTGGCAAAATAAGGAGCTGCAAATTTAATTTTATTATACCAATGTGAGATATACAATTACAAAGCTGTTCATGACTGGGTTTCAGTCGCACAGTGTTCCAGCACCCTTCTCTCCACCAGTGCACATTTCCCATTACCAATGTCACTAGATTACTGCCCCCTCTCCCAGAAGCCTCTGTGGCAGGCTTGTTGTTGTTGTTGTCGTTATTGTTGTTGTTGTTGTTGTTGTTCTTGTTCTTCTTCTTCTTCTTCTTCTTCTTCTTCTTCTTCTTCTTCTTCTTCTTCTTCTTCTTCTTCTTCTTCTTCTTCTTCTTCTTCTCTTTCTCCTCCTCCTTCTCCTCCTCCACCTCCTCCTCCTCTTCCTTCTCATCCTCCTCCACCTCCTCCTCCTTCCCTCCTTCTCCTTCTTCCTCTTCCTCCTCTTCTCCTCTTCCTCCTCCTCTTCTTCCTCATTTCCTCTCCTCCTCCTCTACCTTCTCTTCCTCCTTTTCTCCTCCTCCTCTTCCTCTTCTCCCTCTCCCTTCTTCCTTCTTCCCTTTCCCTCTCGCCTCTCCTTCTCCTCTCTTCTCTTACACTTTGTGACTTGAAATGCATACATTTAGGGGTTATTATTCATATTCCTTTTCCTACATCCGATGATTAGTTCTAGTCTGGCATCACTATTTCCAACAATAGTTAGTACACTGGTTCCTTCTCTACTTATCAAACATTTGATATATGAAGTTATTCATAGCTGATATGAATAACTTAGATATGCTATGTTCCAGCACAAATCCCACTACCAGTGTCATCTTTTCTCCACCTGGGTTTGCAGGTTTCCTCCCAAACCACCTTGACTCCAAAACTTCGCCCTAAGAGAGGGCCACCTTGATAGGCACCTTTTAAGTTTGATTCTAACAGCCTCTTGCATTATACATTCTTTATGCATTTTCTTTGGTTTAATCAAGTATCTCAAGTCTTCATGGTTTATTCTCCATTTGGGATGATCCAAATCTTCGTCTTAGAAATGAAATATTAGTCATAACTTACTTGAACTTTCATTGGAATTATAATCTCTGTTCACACTATACAAAGGACATAGTAATGCTAAAAGTCATGCTAAAGATAGATTCTGTTCTATTCTAGAAAGGTCTTTCTTAGATGTTTATAAAGCAGGTATTCAACATCACTTTTATAGTTAAAAATAAATAAGATAAATAATGACAGTAAGCACAGCAGGTCTTTACTGCTTGTCCCTAATATCATAAGTTAAGTAATTATATATAACCTTATTAGGTAGAGAGTGAACATGTCTGATCATATCACTTTTAAAAAATCTTAAAGTGAAATACTCAAATTTCTTTCAACTGAGTGGTTTTTATCTTTTCCACCATCCTTCAGAGCTATACCAGAAAAAGGAGGAGATCCTTTGTGCGCATGAGAATGGTGTGTGAATTTTGTTCAGAACCCTCTGAAAACCACATCTGAATCCTCTATTTCTTTGCAAATTTACCAGATTGAATTCCCAATTAATTCCTAGGTGCAACACAGGAGAAAGAAGGCCATGTGGCAGGAATGTGAAAATAAACATTTTAACCAATTTCTTCTCCATGCCAACTTCAGGTCCTTTTTATTTTTTTATTTTATTTTATTTTTTTTTATTTATTTTTGCTTTTTGGGTCACACTCAGCAATGCTCAGGGGTTTCTCCTGCCTCTGCACTCAGGAATTACTCCTGGCGGTGCTCGGGGGACCATATGGGATGCCAGGAATCAAACCCAGGCCGGCACAGGCCGGCCGGTGCAAGACAAACGCCCTACCCGCTGGGCTATCGCTCCGGCCCCTCAGGTCCTTTGAACCTCAATTATTTTTGGTTCAATAAAGTATATATCACTTCTATTATATATGGTGTGTACATGTTCAACTATAAGGATTGTTAGGTCAAATAAAACCTAGTTTACTTTTTTTTTGGTTTGTTTTGGTTTAATTTTGGGTCCACACCTGGTGGTGCTCAGGACTAACTCAAAGCTCTATTTTTAGGGATACTCCTACTGGAACGTAGGAGACTATGCCAGGTGCTGGGGTTAAAGCCAGGTTGGCCATGTGCAGGGCCAGCACATTAACCATTACACTATTACCCTAGCCCTTAATACCTAGTCTTGATGGACAATTCAAGCCATAATCTAGCTTATAGTTCATGTTTAAATGTTCAGTAACTAGTGGTGCCAAACTCTTAGAGCTTAACATATGTTCTCAAACAGATAGTAGTTATTTGACGATGATGTTAGAGCTCTACTACAAAATTCTAAGGACATATGCTTCAACTCAACAAGAAAGACCTGCCTCTGGCTCCAAGTAGCAGCTTCATGTGATGCTGACACTTCAAGCACCACTAAATTCACTAAACCATATTGCAGTGAAGCTGGTAGAGAAACCTAGACTTGTTTCAGGGACCTCTATTTTAAATTGCCCTGTAACTTTTAAATTCTCTTTGGTAAATGGCTTGGAATAGTATATCCAGTGTTGTTTTGAATATACCAAAATATTCATTGGGCCTTATGACACTTTTATAGTTGTAAGGTGCAATAAATAATCCTTTACTGAAGATGAAATATCTCAATATTTTACATATCACTGACCAAATCAAAATTTCCCGAGGTTGAAGCCATTAATTTTTGCTGGTTTTATCTCCAACATTTGGTTCTTAGATATATTGTAAATAATTCTGGAACAGTTGCTACTTTTTAGATAAAATCAGCATATTATCAATGAAATGAACTAGCATGATACCTTGTGGGAAGAAAAGACAAGAATTTTGCAAACTTCACTGTCACATAAGTTGTGAGAATTGATTTTCATGGTTGTAGGAACAGTGAATGTAAATTGTTGGCAATCTTAGCTAACAAAATTTACTTCTGATGATCCTTATTACAAAGATACAGAAAGAGGCCTTTGCCAACTCATTAGCTATGGACCAGGTATCTGTGGATATATCAATTTGTTCAAGTAATTAAATCAAACTTGTTACAGTGTATGCAGTGGGAGTCACCAGCTGGTTCAGTCCAGGAAAAACTACTGTAATTTTGCAAGATCCATCTGTCTTCTTTATGAATCAAATAGGTGAGTTGAATGGGGAAATTTCTATTCCCTGACACCTTCAAGATCTTAGTGCTACTGATCTCTACAGCTCCACTGGGAATACTAAGGTATGAACGTGAGCTTTAACTTCATTGATCATCGGCTCTACTATGATTCACTATAGAGTCTATAGAGACATTTTGAATCTCTTTCAGTTAGTCTCATTTCAGAGCGTGTGCTCAATAGTCCTCAAAAGTTACAGTAGCTACCCAGATAAATGTCAGAACTCTATTTGGTAAAAAAAAAAACGATCAAACTGACTGATATAAATATTTGTTGTTATACTAGTGTTCTTTTGAAGGTGATTTTACTGAAATTTATTGCTTCTTGGTTTATGAAGTATCTCAAGTCAGACAACTACAATTCTCTGTTTTGTTAATTCACATCACAGTTGTCCAATTGAGTAAGAAATTCCATGCATGCACAGAGAAATGAAATTTTTATGTATATATACTTGTATGTATATGTACATATATATATATGCATATAGTATATATATATATCCAATGGAAAACCAGCAGGACAGTTCAACTGTTCAAGAAGGGAGACATCCACGACATTGGCAACTATCACCCCATATGCCTGTTGTCTGTCATATACAAGCTGTTAACTCTAGTCATCCTGAAAAGGATTAGCAGAACATTAGATGAAGGACAAACATGCGAGTAAGCTGGCTACCGAAAAGGATACAGCACAATCGACCATATCCACATGGTAACCAACTCAATGAAGTTTGTAGGGAGTTCAGGATACCACTCTGTCTCACGTTCATTGATTTAAAGAAATCATTTGATTCTGTGGAGACTGAAGCAGTCATCGAAGCCCTAGCCAAACAGGGTGTTCAAACCAATCAATCCATCAAGATCCTTCGTCAGCTGTATTACGCTATCACCACCAGGATCTCACCATTCTACAGAGAAGTGATCAATGATGTCAAAAGAGGGGTTCGACAGGGTGATACCATTTCACCAAAACTTTACAACGCCACCCTCGAGAACATCATGCGGCAATTAAAATGGGAAGCAATGGGAGGGAGTGAAAATAGATGGTCGGCAAATACACCACCTCCTCTTCGCTGATGACATTGTTCTAATGACACCAAACATTAGCCAAGCGGCACAAATGCTGGCTGACTTCAACCGAGAATGTGGAAAGATAGGTCTACAGCTGAATCTCAACAAAATTATGTTCATGAAAAATGAACTAGTTCCAGAGTCCCATTCACTCTCAATGGAATAAACATCTCTGAATGCAGCAGTTATGTATACCTAGGTCAAGAAGTTAACATGATGTATGACCTAAAACCTGAGCTGCGCAGGAGGAAGAGAGCGGCATGGAATGCCTTCAAAGGCATCGAAGAAATAGCTAAAAGGACAAAGAACCTCCAGCTCTGGGCACATCTCTTCGACTCCATCATTCTCCCTGTATTAACATACGCCTCAGAGACCTGGGCCCTATGAAAGCAGGATGAGAATTCTATTTGGGTATCCCAAAGAGGAATCGAAAGAGCTATGCTTGGAATATCATGCCTAGCTCAAGTGAAAGAAGGAATCCAGAGCTCCAACCTCCGTAGCTGTTCCAGAGTCAGGGATGCTGTCTCATTTGCCAAGGCATGGAAAATCAGATGGGCTGTACATGTAATGAGATTTGGAGACAACCGCTGGACTAGAGCTATTACCGACTGGATCCCACGGGATGTCAAAAGACCACATGACTGCCCACCTACAAGATGGTCATACTTCTTCAAGACCCTGAATGAACAGTTTGAGGTTCTTCATATTCCTGAAGCAACCACATGCCAAGGACTACACTGGCATGTGATACAGTCAAATGGAAATATTACTGGCATCCACTCGAGCAAATTGATGAATAACAGGATGTTACGTGATCAAGTAATCACTTTTAGAATCTCCTGATCATCTAGAAAATCTCATGGCTCTATATGAGTCACACATAGCCCACTATGGCCAATTTTCATTGCTTTTGTTTGCTGAGGAACTGCACATGGTTGCCACTCACTACCAATTCATCTCATTACATATAGTTTGATCTGCCTCTATGTCCAGAGACCTTCTTATAAGGTTTGGCCTAAAGAAAAGCAGTCAGACATCTCGTCAGCAGTGTGGGATTAGAAAAATCTTGTTACCTGTCCTCAAATCATATTACAGAGTGAGAGTAATTAAACAGTACAATATTAGAGTGAAAATAAAGAAACAGACTAATGAACTAGAATTCATGCATCATAAAAAACTCACACTTATAGTAACACCTAATCTATGTTCAAAAATGCAATAACTATAGAGAAAATTCAATAAGTCCTCTTTAACAAATTACATTGGGAAAGCTGAGCAGCCACATACCAAAAAGGGAAAGTCAGTAGTCTTAAAAGTATATAAAAAATTAAATTTATCTGAGATGTGGATGTAAGACACAAACCCATCAAATACATCTAAGATGATATGTGAGATAGATTTCATGATCTCATCATTAGACATGTACTTGGAAATTATGCAACCACAGTAAGGTAAATGAAAGAAAAAATAATCAGTTGGGAATAGACTGAATTAAAAATATCCTACTTCAAGATAAGAAAATAACAGGAGAGATTATGTCAAGATGACCTAAGGGGACAGATGATGTTCATTTCTCCACATTTCAACTGAATTATCAATGAAGCAAAATATAGACTATGAAGAAAGATCAGCTATATGGAGGAATAGTTCCCACAAAAGGTGAAATAATAGGATATTAAGATATAAGAGATGTTACAAATTACTAGAAAAATCTTCACGGGGTGCTTCTGGAACACTGACAGTTGAGAAAGAGAGAGGCTGTAATCAGAGACTTGTAGAGTACACAATGGGAAGGTTATACTCTAGAGTGTTATGGAGCAGAAGTCCTCAGCTCTGATTTGGGGAAAAGAGACTCTAACAATTGCAGACATCAGATAGAATGAAGGGAAAGACACCTGGGAATGATGTAGAAATTCTCCCCTACCTTGCTGCTGTGGATTTCTAATGACATCAGGGTCTGTGTGTCTGCTGGGTTGATCCCTGTCCTGACAACTTAGTCTGTGACCCCTGGGAACAGGCATTTAGAGTTCAAACATTGTTGTCTGCTTTACCCCCAACCAATGTGGAACTTGAATGAACGTCAAGGACCTCTGTGATTTTCACAAACGAAAGGCTCCGATCCTTCTGTGGCCATGGGCTATGCAAACCGATGTATTTCCAGTTTCAGGTCAGCGTCCACAGATCATGAACAGAACAACACTACCTAAGACTTTAAGAATCATGTTTAATGTATCCCCTCTGTGACTACAATTAAGACTGTGTTCTGACTGAGGTCCAAATACAAAGCGTTCTAGCTTCTTCTTCTCCCTCAACCACCAGGAATAATTGGGTTGCAGAATGAATAGTTCAGGACCAGATCATAGTTGAATGGTTGAAGGTCTGGGAAAGCCTGGAGTGCAGAACCAGCCTAGCAGAAGTTGAAGAACCCAGATTGCCTCAGGCCCAGGCACTAACTGCCCCTTAGAAAGCTTAAATTTATGAACTCTTTCAGTTACTTCTTACTTTTCTGCTATCCACTAGATTGATATCTATGCTACTATGACAACAAACCTCCAATAATTCTAATAGGTGAAAGAATGCAGCATGAAAAAGCTGACATTTCTGTATCTTAGGTAAATAGCCAATGATTAGATCTAGTAGCCTATAAACCTATGGTCTAAATATATGCCAATGAAAGACTGTACTTCAACAACTGTGCTTAATATATAGCAAAATGAGAAAATAATTTCTTCTGATTATGAGACTAAGATAGGTCAAAGAAGAATAGGAACAGAGCTGTGAAATCCACTGACAAAAAGAGAATAAAACCAAATTAAAATCAGTAGAACTATGATATTTATATCAGTGAGAGGGTAACTATTCAACAGCTTCAAATAGTCTTGCAATTACTACACCAAAGTCTACAATAGAAACTTAAAAACAAGCAGAAACAGTCAATAGTGTAAATGATTTTTAAAAGTGGAAGTAGACTATAAGCAAACAGAATACTAAATAGTAAAAGAGAATTATAAAATATTAAAGCAGTGTAAAAGCCCAGTGGATGTATATCAAGATTAATAATATCCAATTATAGAGGTCAAAGGAAGAGAAGAAAGATAAATGGATGGCAGGGCATAAGGGTTAATGAATAAAGGAATAATGGGGAAAATCGAAAATTCAGAAAATAACTAAATATCAAAATATCAGCTCTCCGTTTCTCAATTAAGCTAAAGATACACAATAATGGAAATATTAAATTTCCTTTTTTTTCTTTTTGGGTTATACTGCGATGCTCAGGGGTTCCCTGGCTCTTTCACTCAGGAATTACTCCTGGTGGTGCTCAGGGGACCATATGGGATGCCATAGATGGAACCTGGGCATGAGCGGGTGCAAGTAAAAGACCCTACTTGCTGTGCTATCACTCTGGTCCTGAAGCATGAAAATTTTGAATTAAACTTAATTGAAAGTATTAAAAGCTTCTATTTTTGTACAACAATAGGAATTCTACCAATATCTAGGTAAAATAAAATTACATATAAGGAAACCCTTATAGGATTACCAAATATTTTTATAGGAATTATATAATTGAAAATAAACACAGAGAAAAAGAGAGAAAAGAGAGAAAGAAACTGCTATTGAGGCAGGCTGGTGGAGGGGGAGGAATTGGGGTTATTGGTGGTGGGAAATGGGCACTGATGGGATTGGGGCTGGAACACTGTATGACTGAAATCCAAACATGAACATCATTGTAATAGTATATCTCACGGCCGTATAATAAAATATTTAAAAAATAAACAGCAGAAGATATTCACAATTTAAAAGCACAGGATAGCAAAATATTGATAAAATAATTA
This sequence comes from Cryptotis parvus, assembly GCA_021461705.1. NCBI lineage: Eukaryota > Metazoa > Chordata > Mammalia > Eulipotyphla > Soricidae > Cryptotis > Cryptotis parvus. Next base: position 31,501 of record JAJIBD010025066.1, read on the forward strand.
ACTTATTAAAAGAATCACAATCTAATTAATTGCTAGCAACAGCAAACATATCTTAGATTTAAAGACAAATACAAACTTAAAATTAAAGATTAGAAATCAATCCTCCACATAAATACCTTTAATCGAAGAATGCATTTCAATATTTATGTTAAATAGCATAGATTTCAGCCCATCACTATAGGTAAGCCCACCACCATAGTGGTGGACTTATGCAAAGGAATTATGTAATTAAAATTGGTAGTCAGTTGGAGGATATTTATTTATTTATCTATTCATTCACTTATTTATTTATTTTGCTATTTTTGTTTTTATTTTATTTATTTATTTTTAACATTTTTTATTATGCCACCATGAGATATACAGTTATAAAAGTGTTCACATTTGGGTTTCTGTCATACAGTGTTCCAGCACCCATCCCTCTACCAGAGCCTACTTCTCTCCACCAATGCCCCATGATCTCTCCCACTCTCCCAGCCTGTGTCTATGGCAGGCAGTTTTCACTTCCCTCTCTCTCTCTCTTCCTTCTATTACACAAAGTGGTTTAAAATAATACAGTTAGAGGTTATCATATCATATATCCTTTTGCTTACTTTCAATGCTCAGTTCTACGCTGTTATTATCATTTACAATAATTATCAGTACAGTGTTCCTTACTTGAGGGAGGCTGTGTTTCTTTCGCAGCCCGGTGGCAGCCCCTCATGGTGTGGGGGTCCCACTGGCTTCTTGCAAGGCTTCTTGCAAGTCTCTGGATCATCAATAAATGCTCAAGATTATATGTGACTACAAGAATATCCCACCTGCACTGCAAAGCCTGGCTAGCTACTCGTGTTGTATTTGATATGCCAAATACTAGTAACAATTATAGACCTCATTCCCATGACTTGATGGAATGGTTTGAATCTCTTTATGTTCCTGGAGCGAGCAGATGCCCTTGGGCTAAACTAGCATGTGATAGGACACATGGAGATGCTACTAGAGCCCGCTCTAGCAGATCTATAATCAACGGGAAGACAAATGATAGTGATACAAGTGAGTGTTCCTTTCTCTGTATTGCCTAACCTCTGACTCCCACACATTTGCAGTAGGTTCTACACACTGATAAGACCTCCTGATCCATGTTTTGTCTGACCTTGGATATTGGTATCATGCTATTTTTATATCATGCAAATAAATGCATGCATTCTATATCTATCATTTTCACTCTGACTAATTTCACTCACCATGATCCTCTCCATGTCCATCCATTTATAGGCAATTTTCATAATTTTGTTTTTCCGAACAGCTGCATAGTATTCCATTGTGTAGATGTACCAAAATTTTTTATTCAATCATCAGTTCTCGGGGACTCTGGTTGTTTCCAGATTATGTCTATTGTGAATAGTGATGCTATAAAAATAAAATGTTGATAGTGTTTTTGCTGTGTGTTTTTGGCCTCCCAGGGTATATTCCCAGGAGAGGTATGGCTGGGTCAAATGGGAGCTCAATTTCTAGTTTTTGGAGAAATGCCCATATTGTTTTCCCAAAAAGATTGTATGAGTCAACATTCCAACCAACAATGGATGAGAGGCCCCTTTACCCCCATCCACGCCAGCACTTGTTTTTCGTGCTCTTTTGGATATACGCCAATCGCTGTGGTGTGAGATATTTCACTGTTGATTTGAGTTGCATCTCTCTGATGATTAGTGATGATGAGCATTTTTTCATATGAATTTTGGCTATGTGAATTTCTTCCTTGTCGAAGTTTCTGTTTATTTATTCTCCCATTTTTTGATGGGGTTGGCTGTTTTCTACTTGTAAAGTTCTACCAGTATCTGATATATCCTGGATATTAAAGCCTTATCAGATGGGCATTGGGCGAATAATTTTTGGGGATGTATAAATAAAATAGTTTATCACAAATTTTCTGAAAAGGAGTTTTTCTTTTTCAGTCCAAATGATACAAAGGCTGAACCCTTTTTGTAAAGGAATCTTCAGTCCATAAAGACTGAATGAATCCAGCTGAAACAGAGAAGATTAGACCATTTTGGAAGAGAAGATGCATCACAAGCAAAGACACAGACAAGCATGATGAAAACCACCAAAATTTCAAAGTTCTTTTTCTTGAACAATTTTAGAATAGTTTCTTATCTGCACAGAAAACATCCAAGTCCTGACAGTTTGTAAAATAGCCAATAAAACCAACTTTGCTAAAACAGAGGGTTTTACCCTCAGTCCTTAGAGTCACCAACTCCTCTTCTGTAGGCATGCCACTTCTTTATTTTATGGCACACTCCATTTTGGGTCACCCACATCCTGTCTTGAGCTACATAAAATTTTCCTCTGTGGCATGCTATCTTCTTTCCTTACTCTCTATCATATTTCCTATATCAAATTGTCTTACTGTCTTCTGAATTTTTTTCCAGAAATCTTGAAACTTAGTTGGAGTTCAAGACTTTAAAATTTTAACCTTGCAGGAGTATTTGTCAACTTTTATGAGACCTGATCTCCGAGGCACTCACAGAAAGGTGTGGAAGGCCAGAGAGAAGGAAGGTACCACCTTCTGTATTGTTCCTATTAACTCTCTGGTATGTGGTTTCCTATAGTCCCACTGACAATATAATGATTTGACAACATTAAGCAGCTCCTAATAGAGTGATGTTGACAGGAATTTAGCAATAGAGAATTTTAGTACTCTACTGCTTTAAGCAGAAAAACAGAAGTCTTACATCTCAACTACCTTACTAAGAGGTGACTGTTATTTTGGTAGACAAAGATGTGATTGATTTAGGGATCAATCATAATCACAGTAGGTTTGACAAAAAACCTACTTTATAACTACTATTTCATTGTAGGACACCACATTCCTTATTGCCTTATTTCTTAGAGTGTATTCATTTAAAATCTTCAAGGTTTGAGAGAAATAATAAACTGTGGCTGCTAAATTGTAAGCTTCAAAGACTGTTTCTTTTCAAGGTGTGTATATTTCATTTTTCCCTAGATATAATTAAAATATGTCTACATTGCCCACACTGGTACAAGATTAAGAGATAATGCCAGGGCTCCTTTCAAAAATTGACTTCTCACAAAATTGGTGAAAAGCATGTCTTATAGATCCTGCTGTGTGGGAAATCCTAACTGACAAATACACTCTCACATTCCAATTTTCCTGAATCATTGAATCAGTTCTTCTATATTAAACTAAGAGAGGTCAGGCATTTCTAATTAACTCATAGTGAATATGGACCTTTGTGTCCATATTTCAAACAGCCAATCAAAAACACTGTTATAGTTCTTTCTCCTCACATTTAATTCCATACTAAATGTGGCATTTCTACTTAGTAAGCCTAAAAATAAAATAGGCCTAATATGATTTTGGCTTCTTTCTACAATTTTTCACATCTTTTTATTATTCATTCCAATAAATGATATTGGAAATTATTTTTAGTATAATTCAAACAACACAAATTGTGTTTTAAGGGTGCATTTTTTAAAAAAAAACTGGTCAACCTTAATTCCTCTGGTGTTTGATTTTTTTTTTTTGCTTTCTTTGGGTCACACCAGGCAGTGCTCAGGGGTTACTCCTGGAGGTGCTTGGGGGGACTATATGGATGCTGTGGATTGAACCCAGGTGACCACGTGCAAGGCAAATGCCCTACCCACTGTGCTATTTTTCTGGCCCCCCTCTGGTGTTTGAGCATAATGATAAGTTCTCAAACTGAAGAGGGGTGATAAAAGAAAGGAGGGGTCCTGAAGAAAATCGGTATTACTACTTATTTGTAAAGCAAGTGCTTCAGAGAGACCATTATATTTCCGCCAGATAATGTAAAATAAATCAGAGAGGGAAGACCAGTAGCACTGTAGGTAAAACAGATAATAAAACTGGGATTAAGGTGGCCATTCTCATTGGGCATGCAGATGCTTAATGGGAGCCTCTTCCACTAGCAAAGACTCATGAGAATTAAAGGTTGCATCATTTGCATCTTCCAGCTGGTCCCTAAAACCATATTCCCAGTGAAAATTCTCATGTTAACGTAAATACTCTGTAATGCTAAAGTATTTAGTGCACGGTAACCCAGTAAGGGACTCTGCATTGCTTTCCTCAGTCTAAGGATGGAGTTTATAGAAGATAATGTTTCCTTCAGGGAACACATACAATCTTCAGGTAATGTTTATAGATCTTAATTTTAGTTTTGGTTTTGGGAAACATCTGTTGGTATTTGGGGCTTACTCCTGGTTATGTACTCAGAGATAATTCTTGGCAGGCTCAGAGGTCTTTAGGGTTCGTAAACACATGTTCCCAGACATGGCAAGACCCTACCTACTGTACTATGACTTTGGCCCAGGTGATGAACATAGATCTAAAATTGGGAATTTAAATTCCAGATTTCATCCTTTTCTTACCTTTGTTGTCCAGCTACATTAGGAACAGCCAACTACCCTTACTCAATGTGTTTGTTTTCTAGACATATATAAATGTTTAATGTGCTCTAGGCCGAGAACTCACATGACAAAAAACCTAGCACCTGAACTGTGCAGGAGGAAGAGAGCAGCGTGGAACTCATTCACTCATTCAAGAGTGTTGAGGAAGTGGTAAAGAAGATGAAGAACCTCCGGCTCTGGGTACATCTTTTCAACTCCACCATTCTTCCTGCAGTAACATATGCCTCAGAGACTTGGGCCCTATGAAACAGGTCAAGAACACTATTCAGTTATCCCAAAGAGGAATCTAAAGGGTTACACTTGGAGTATCACGCTTCACTTAAATGAGAGAAGGAATTCGGAGCTCCAACCTTCGTCAACAATCAAGAGTCATGGATGTTGTCTTGTTTGCAAGATGATGAAAATCAGATGGGCAGGACACATAATGAGATTTAGGGATGGCCACTAGACTAGAGCTGCTACTGACTGGATTCCACAGGATGTCAGAAGAACACATGGTTACCCACCTAAAAGATGGTCAGACTTCTTGGTCAAAAACCTGAATGAATGGCTTGAGGCTCTTCATGTTTCTGGAGCAAACAAATGCCATTGGGCTACACTTGCAAAGCAACAGGGACAAATGGTGACTTTACTGGAACCGGACCAAGCAAATTGATGAACGGAACATAAGTGATAAGTGATAAGTGAAAAGCGATCTAAATGTTTACTGTACATAATAATCCAGTGTCTTATAAATGGTTTATTGAAGGCATCCAATGTGGGTGTTTGCATATTTCTACTATCATATTACACCTTGGACTTTTTAATTTTCCCTATAATGTTAGAAATGGAATCATTAGCATCTTTAAATTTTAGCAGATTAGAAATTCAATTCCAGAAGTCTCAGAACCAATTCAGAAACATATCCTTAAATCTGCTTCTTGATAACCACTGCCAGTATCAACATATGTATTAGTTAGGGAACCAGAGACTCAGAACCAGTGGAATACAGAAATAAATATAGAACAGATGCAGAAATAATGAGATTTATTGTGAGAAACTGCCTCATGTGACTGGAAGCCAATGAATCTCATAGACTATCTAGATGCTTTCTAAAGGTCTGAGAGTCAGATAGCCTGTGTTGTAAATTTTCAGTCTGAGGAAGAACTTAGAAAGCACTAAGGGAAGGAAAAATCTGATGCAACTATTTTTAACAGTGTCTATACGGTTTCTTCTTTTTATCTATTTGTTGCATAAATTTGATTACAGAAAACCATAAAGTTTGGCATGTAAAATGTAATGTTATTATTGAACAGAAGTGAATTTATTAAACTAGGGTAACTCTATAAAGCAAATCGTATCCCACGAGTATAGCAGGCACACATGTCCTTGACCTCTACTAATGCCATTGTGGGAAATTGTCCCCAAATAAAAACTCCAAGGCCAGAAAGTCCCTGGGCAAAACAGTTTAGGTTTTTTAGAATTAAATGGTTAGCAGAAATGAACAGATGATGAACCAGCAAACATGCATCCAGCAAACTATCACTTGTCTTCCCATTGTTCATTGGTTTGCTTGAGTAGGCACCAGTAACGTCTCCATTCCTTGGGAATGAGGTTCATTATCATTATGGTTTTGGCATATCAAATACATCATGGATAGTTTGCTAGGTTCTGCCATGGTTCTGGGTCCTCTGGGTCCATCCGAATGGGCCCAGTCTGCCATCAGACCAGAAGCATTCTCATCTCCTTCCCTTTTCTCCTCCTCAGTGAATAGAGTAATTTGTAACAGGACAGGTCTTTGGGACCATTAAGTACTGGGCTTGAAATTGGCTTCTTTCTTGGGTGGGGCTCTGATGAGCTGTGGAGTCCCCTTATATATCCAAAAGTAATCCTATCTTCAGGGAGGGTTGTGTCAACAAAGATCAATGAATCAAGTGTAGAAGTAGGTTGGTATCACCCTGGGTGGTGCCAAACTTGCTTCAGGTCTAAACAAATGATTATGCTAGGGACTAGTCCCTTGCTCTGAAATTATATTTTATGTCAAAACACTGTGGCAGCTAGTCCTCACTCCTGGGCGGGGCACAGTGGTCCTTGTGGCCAGCCATCTATGGATGTAAATACTGAGCTGCAAAAATACATTCAACAGAAAGTCCCCAAGCTTGACATGATGGCACCAGCAGAAATGACATTAGGTGCTCCAGAAATAGCAGCAAACTTGGTCCAGGGCCCTCAAGATCCGTCAACATGTTTCCGACGCATGACAGGTCACCTTTGTCACTCAGCTCACCAGACCTCCCACCTCAGGTTGAAGCAGCATCACCTCAGTCTTGTTCTATCAATCCAGAAGGCCACAGTTTCATATTTGATGATGGTAGAGTCATCCACGGAACAGGGAGATGGGGTTTGCTATTCATTCTCTGTGCTTGGGCCGGGACTCCACAACTATGGGATAAAACAATTTAGGGTCTTTCAGATGTAGAGGGCAACAAGGTAAAAATAGAATAGGAAATTGTCATGACTTAATACTTTAAGGGTGCCTGCTGATTGGATATATGGACTACCCTGGCCTCTGCTTTTATGTATTCATTGACTTTTTATTTATTTATTTATTTATCTTTTGCTGTTCCTTAATATCTTTGTCAAGCAATGACTCATGTCTTGGGATCCAGTGTCAGGGACGGAGGTGTGGGGACAGGTAGCAAACATCACATTAAATAAGTGGCCAGCTGTGATCTTACAGATGGCTGCCCAGGTGACCCCAGAGCTTGAAGAGCCTTGTGTGTTTCTTTGTTTATTCTTTTTTATTGACCCTGGCTGAATGGAGGTCAAAGATACCAAACTCATTGACTTTTTATGGTAAATTGCTACATGTCACTAAGTCTGCTCCCCACTCAGACTGCTTGTAAGTCATATGAGCTTCCTATGGCCAGTTAATCTAGGAATAAAATATGGATATATGTTTTAAAATGAGTGCATATGTTATGGTGGCATTACAAAAAAATATAAAGAATCTGGAAGGGATGCATAAGTAAACAAGATCAAGCTGCAAATAAGTAATAACTGTGTAGATGTCTGTGATTGGTCTGTATGTATATAAAGAATAAAGGAGGGGGAAGCATCAAAGGTCAAATGTAAAAGGCCAAGATAAAAAACAAATTAAACATATTCACCAGTTTTAATATTTTAGATTTGTTTGTTAAACTCAGAGTTAGACTTATGGAACTCTAAACTCTCCTGGATTATATGCAATTGATAGGAGTTTTGGACTTACTAACTATATTCCAGGATTAAATTTTATTTATGCATATATATTTTTTTATTTTATGCTATAAAATAATGTGCTTAATAAATCCATAGATGTCACCAGCTTTTGAGTACTGTGATATAAAGGAAGAGAACTTTTAATAATTCAAAGACCAGAAACACAATTAGGTACATAAATGAATTATTTTAAGAAAGGGAAAACAAGTGGTGTTGAATGCTATTGAGTTATATTCGGATGTAATCTTAAATTGACCATTGACTTTGTCAAGATAAAATTCCTTTATAGCCTTATTAAGCAGTTTCGGTGGTGTGACAGGGTCTAGAGTCCAATTAGAATGAGATAAAGAGTGAAACACTGCTAAAGACATATAGAAAGTGATTGATAGTCAACAGTTTCTAGAAGGGCTGCAGAGATAAAGGAATGTAGCTAAAGGGACAGAAACTTTACACTATTTTCAACAGAGAGCTAGCCAAGGGATGTGTGTGTGATGATATATGAAGAAACAAGAAATTCCATGTAGAAGCATTCTTGAAAAGCAAAAATATTATGATCCATTTATAAGGTGAAGACTTGACTGTAAGAGTAAGAACTTGCACACTGAAGACAAATTTAAATTTCAGTTGCTGACATAGGTAAGTCAATTCACACTGAGGAAGAGGACCACCTATTGTTCTTATTTAGCTTATTAAATAAAGGCTCAATTACAAGCGTGAGGAAATGCATGCTCTGAAGGAATCTTCCAAGAAAATTGGAAGGTGAACTGGAGTGTTGTGGTGGCTATGAAGGGGCAGGGACCACCTGGTGAATCCTAGCAGTACTTGGGATCACAAGGGCTAAAACTAAAACAGCACAATTGCATGCAGTTATTCTTTACTAGTTTACAGACTTTGGATTCAAAGGAATCTAAATGTGTATGCAGCATGATAACATTTAAAGATACACAAAGGGTAACTATTACCCATATTAAGACATAACTTTCAGATCTGGAAATGACATAGAAACAAGATATCATTTCTGATAATGAAATGTTATGTTGGTACGTCTAAATATTGATGTGAAATTCTGAAGACACAGTACACACAGTTCTGATAACTGCCTTAAATCTGGCCATCTGCAGTTCAATCTTTGGCACACATTCAAGAACTGGGGAGTAGCCCCTGAGCATCTCCTGGTATGGGACAAGTTCCACTAATTCTACCCTCAAATGAAACAAACATTTGTTCTGGTGTTTGGTTTCTGACAACTCATTTTGCTGGCAAGATATAACAAATAAAGAAAGCAAAGAGAAAGATGAAGTATGTAAAGTGCTATCCATAATTTGGAATTATCTTACATTGCTCATAGGTTTCTGGGACTTCTATTTCATCTATGAAACATTTTGGTTACCCACATTACAGTGATTTCACAGGATCACAAAGATGATATTAGTGCAGGTCATTTAAAAACAGTTCTTAACATATAGTTGTCAGTTAAAGCACTGCAATGTTATTTAATGGTAAACTTTTACTTAACCAATCTCTATCAAAACCAATAACACAATCACTGTCACTGTATAACTGTCTTCCTGTTGTTCATCAATTTGCTCGAGCGGGCACCAGTAACATCTCCATATGTCCTGTCGCAAGCAAAGTGTAACTAAAGGGAATCTGCTTGCTCCAGGGACAGAAAGAGCCTCAAACCATATGTCAGGTCATGGAATTGAGGTACATAACTGTTACAAGTTTTGGCATAACAAATAAAACACAGGCTTTGCCGTGTAGGTGGTATACTACTCTCATCTCGAGCATTTACTGATGAAATTTTTAGGGGAGATCCGGTTTAAGCTTGGATGGAGCCCTGAGGAACCATGGAGCCTGAATGTTGAGAATTACTGACCTCATGATATGTGGGTTGCTCTGGCTTCCCGCTAGGCTAATGGGATGACAGGCATCAATTAGAACCTGTCTAGAACTATATACAGTGTATAAATGTGAAAGATCATGGGAAGGACCTTATCCTAAAATCAGTATTATCTAAGAATGTCGTCAGACACACAGCTCCTCTGCCGCCCGGGAAGAGTTCCAGACCCATCCACTCCAGATCTACAGCTGTGCTGCTGAGCCAGCCCAACATGGAAGCAATCCATGGAGCTGACCTCCCTTAAGGGGCTCAGCCAGTCACTGGCCGAGTCCAACATTGCTCCAAGGGTTTGCTCACACATGCGGAGGGAGGGACAACGCTGGCCAGACACGGAGCAGAAATTTGGGCTCTGCCCTTTCCTCCATCTCCATGCCAGCTTCCCTGGAGTAACACAATAATGACCTAAAAATTTAAGAAAATTTTCAGTGGTCAAATCCTATGCTGAAATATTTCTACTGATCACTTGTCACTTGTCTTCCCATTGTTCATTGATTTGCTCAAGTGAGCATCACTCATTGGGAATGAGGTTCATTATTGTTATTGTTTTTGGCATATCAAATACACCACGAGTAGCTTGCCAGACTCTGCCGTGGCTCTACTGACAACAGAAACATGTCACCATTTTTTTCTTCATTACCTAAATGTTTTAAACTACAAGAGAAGCCTCAATTTCCCATGGTGTTATTATTGATAACAGTAATATATAAATTAGGAAAAACACATATTGATTCAAGATGAAATAGGTTGCATGAAACCAAAATCAATCTCAAAACAAAAAATTCCAAGAAAAGTAAACTCTTTTGCCCTAAATGCATAGTTGATTTTCTGTTCGTCCTCCAAAGTGTAGCAGATCATAGTTAGTCTCAGAGCTGATATTAGATGCAATTTCCTTCATCTTTTGATTATAGCTAGCATTTATTTAATTCTCATTTTTATCTAACAAAGACTATTTTTTTCATTCAAACACTATACATGATCATGTGATAGTGCTTATTTCCTTTTTCCTCTGTAACACATTTTTCCTTTCTTTGATAATACTTCTTTCATTTCCTTTGTAGATAGTACAATTTATTCTGTCTAGGTAATATATACCTTTCAGGGTACTATTTATTTAATTGCAAGTTGAAAATCAACTGCATCAGACTATATTTATGAATTCACCAAATAAAATCGTTAAGGAACTGCTAGAGTAACTATTGTCTTTTACAATGTTTGAAAGGCAATTTCTATGCACCTCATGCACCTCAAATACTATTTGAGATTATTCCAGTATTCAAATTTCACATTGAGGTACACAAAATGGTTAGTAGAGGTTTTTATTTTAAAATTATGACGTACTGAGCTCAGCATGATTAAAAAGTGTGTAGGGAACTTGCCTTGCATGCTGCTGACCAGGGTTCAATCCTCAGCATTCCATACATGCCCTGAGTCCTACAAGAAATGATCTTTGAGTGCTTAATTAGGACTAGCCCTGAACCCGCAAACTGTGCTCCTCCAAAAAATTATATACCACTCTCTCTCTATATATAAATGTATATTATATAATATTATATAGGTATAATAGGTATATAATAGCACATATATCTATTATATAATATAAAATATTTATAATAATGATTACTTCCTGGGCACCTCATGAGGAAGTAATCATTATTATAATGATGCCCAGGAGGGATGGCAGGTTCTAGCCCTGGCCCGCCACCCCAGCAGAGCCTCACAATGAGCCAGACGACCCCCACTCCATGAGGACCTCCATTTTCCACATCCGGACATCCCCCTCGTCAGAACTCCACCCAGCAGGCCAGCCTATCACAGCCTGGCTCACGCAGCCGCTATGCGCCCCGCGGTTTATCAATAAATAAATGCTGGATTTTGAGATGACTACAAGAGTATACTACCCGCACAGCAGAGCCTGGCAAGCTACCCGTGTCGTATTTGATATGCCAAATACCAGTAACAATTATAGACCTCATTTCCATGACCTAATGGAATGGTTTGAGGCTCTTTATGTTCCTGGAGCAAGTAGGTGCCCTTGGGCTCTACTTGCATGAGACAGGTCATATGGAGATGTTACTGGTTACTGACAGCCCTGGATCATCCACACCCACCCTGCAGCAGTTTCTTTTCAATCCGGCCCAGGTATTGTCGAACCTAGAGACTCTCAGACATGGGACAGAGCTGCTCCTTGCTCTCCCTGTGCCCAGCTGCTCGTGGAGGCGCCCAGGAGGCATGGCGGGTTCTAGCCCTGGCCTGCCACCTCAGCAGAGCCTCACAACAAGCCAGACCACCCTCCACTACTCCCATGGGGCCCACCATTTTCCACATCCGGACTTCCCCTCTTGTCACAACTCCAACCAGCAGACCAGACTATCACAGCCCGGCCCGCGGCCGTTAGGGTTCATCTATAAATGCTTTACTTAGAGGTGACTACAACAGTATGCCACCTGCACGGCAAGCCTGGCAAGCTCTTCGTGGTTTTGATATGCCAAATACCAGTAACATTTATATTAGGTCATTCCCATGACCTAATATAATGGTTTGAGGCTCTCTATGTTCCTAGAGCAAGCGGATGCCTTTGTGTTCTACTAGCATGAGACAGGACATATGGAGATATTACTGGTGCCTGCTCTAGCAAATAGATGATTAACGGGAAGTTGTGATAGTGATAGTGATAGTGATTAGTGTTACTCACTTGTATCCCTTGTCTTCCCGTTGTTCATCGATTTGCTCGAGCGGCAACCAGTAACATCTCCATACATCGTCGCATGCTGCTAGTGTAACCCAAGGACATCTGCTCACTCCAGGAACACAAAAGCTTTAAACCATTCATTTCAGGTAATGGGGATGAGGTCTTTATATATATATATATATATATATATATATATATATATATAAATATATATTTATATATATATATGTCTTATCCCTTTTGAGAGACAGAGAATCACACAGGAATGCAATGAACAAAGCAAAGTTTATTGTGCTGGCTAGCCAGCGTCCAGCTACCTCACAGACTCGCAGGTGGAGCCAGCAGGAGGGACCTTGAGCCTCCTCAAAAGGAGGAGGCTCCTCCTTTTGAAGGCTCCTCCTGTCCATCACATCAGAGCCCAAGCAATACATAGCCAATTAGTTAGTAATATCTTCTCTCTAGCCTATCCACTCAAGGTATATTGCTCCTTAGCCTATTGGTATGCGGTCACATGAGCAAGTAGGCAGGGCACGTCCTGCACATACATAGGGTCATCTCCCTTGACCTGTCCATCCAGGCGGGACATGCCTGCCATCAGCCCATTCAGGCCTGACATGTCTTGACACATGCGCCAGACCAACTTCCTGACCCTGCCCACATTCCACAGGCCCTGCTCCTGTTTACCTTATCCTGGGCAGAGAGGGCATCAGAACCCTGGGTGGGTGAAAGGGACTGTTACTGATCTCTATTGGGGGGAAATCTGAGACAAACTTCTATTCTTTTATTCCTTATCCTTGATAGGAGAGAAAGAGAGAGAGTAAAGAGGCAAAATGCCTGCCATAGAGGCAGGCTTGGGGATGGGGGGAGGGAATCAGTGGACATTGGTGATGAGTCATGGGCACTGGTGGAGGTATGGGTGATGGAGCACTGTATGACAGAAACCCAAACGTGAACATCTTTGTAATTGTATAATGTTATATCTCACAGTAATATAATGAAATTAATTAGTTTATTAAGTTAAAACATAAATAAATTTATAATGAATCAAAGGAATAAAGGAAAATCAAAAGAATAAAGGAAAGAGAAAAGGATCAAAACTGAATATAGAGAGATCTATATATCTCTCAATATATAATATATGCATATATAGACTCATTCTCTTTATATATATATTTATATTCAGTTTCAATTCTTTCCATTGCTTAAAGTAACCCATACTTTGTAGACTATAATAGTTCTATTCACTGATACTGCTTCCACATTCAATATAGGATATATATTCAACATATAATATATATGTAATATGTAAAATACATGTGCATATATAGACTCATTCTCTGTGTGTGTGTATATATATGTATATATACTATATTTATATTCAGTTTCTATTGCTGGAAGTTGCACATGGCACAGTACTATCTGCAGGGGCCTTTAAAGAGATACCCTGTTGGATAACCACATTAAGGTCACAATAAATCAGCAGGGGTTTCATTTTCCACACCCTTTTAGCTTCCAGCTAAAAAAAATCATTTACTTAACATATTAATTCACCTTATAAATTTGGTAGTATATAAAATGCATTTACCTTTGAAGACATATTTTATTAAAAATATAAAGAACTCATGGAGTAAAATAACTCACAAACATGCTTTAGGAGCAAACTAGTGAATAGAGCTTTCCTTGCTTTTTATTCCAAAAACACTATTTCAGATCCAAATGGTAAGAAATTTTGTGCTTTCAGTGAGAAATAAAAATGTTTCAAAGAAGATGTTTTGTTATTTTGTTCATATATGGTCCATTCTACAAATAAACAATGACTCAGCAGAGTGAAATTTTCCTATTGCCTGCATGTATCTTTAGGTTTTTACAGCTTTTTGTGTATTTGTATATTCAAGATTTGTTTATGCATTTCTGAAACAGGTGCATAGATTTCAAGCACTCATTTAGAGTAGTTTTTAAAGACTATGAAAACATCAACAATTAGTATATTTGCATTCTCTTCCACAGAATGTCATCCTGCCCTATTCCTCTTTCCAGTTCATTTCTCCCCATTGTGTTGTCCAACTCAATAATAGATCAATTTTGAGTGGAGTCATGGCATTTGTATTCATTTTCTTTTAATCTGACTTGTCTGTTGAATTCAGCTGTTGGATTCATAGATTTTAGACTCATCTATGATATTTTATATATTTGCATATGAAAGGTTGTGTTTAATCACTTGTAAAGCTGGTTTGGTATTGTTATTTAATAGTATTTTATTTGCTACTATTGAACCAGATGTCTTAGGCATTGGACTATTGTATAGTTAAAACCTAACTTAAACATTATTTTATTAGTTATTTTGTGCATACATTCCAATTTATTCTGTTATGTACCTAGAAATGAAATTTCTTTGTTAAATAGTAGATGTAAAGGCCTGAAAGGGGGAGGGGAAAGTATAGAAGGTCAGCACTTGACAAATCTCAGTGTGATCAAACAAATCTAAATCAAATTAGCTTATGAATAAAGTAGTATATGAGATAAGTTTACATGTACTCAACAAGAAATTACACATCAATAAGAAAAAATATAAGAAAATATAAGAGGAACACAAGGCAGGGAAACACAGTTTTTATCTTCCCTCATAGAACTCTGGATGTCATGTATACTTTCTGTGTTTTTTTTTTTTTGGCCCTAGGAAACAATGTTCTGTGCTTTTGTAATGCAGATTAGCAAAATATTTTTTAAAAGTTTACTTGAGATAGTGTGAGGAGATTAAAAGAGAGCAAAAGAATCAGTTATGGTATAGCATCTAGATTATAGAGACAACATGTTCCAACTTCGGTAGTAGTAGTCATCTTCCTTAAAATAGATTATTTACCCCTTTCGAAATTCAAGCAATGCATTAATTTACAATCTTGAGCATTTTCCTAAGGAAAAGAGCAACAGGTAATACTTTGTGATCTGCCAATTCTGACCACTGAACATGTTTCTAGTTATTGTACTACAATTTCATTGCATTATTCAAATGCAATCAGGCGCGGAGTTAAAAATATTTCCGAATTTGAAGCAAAAGATATTGCAATAAAAGTTAGATAGTGGTAATGACAGGATTGCTTGGTGGTTAATTTTTTCAACCTATAATCAGGTAACTTAGCTTTAAATGCTGTATCACAAACATTTGCAAACTAACAGTCAAAGCTTAGTTAGCGAGATTTAAGCTTAAAATCTTTTTTTTGTTTGTTTGTTTTCTTTGGGTCACACCCAGCAATGCTCAGTGATTACTCCTGACTTTGCACTCAGGAATTACTCCTGGAGGTGATTGGGGGACCATATGGGATGCCAGGGATGGAACCCGTGTTGGCTGCATGCAAGGCAAACACCCTACCCACTGTGCTATTGCTCCAACCCTGCTTACAATCTATTAACAGTTTTAGGATAATATAAAAATCTGATATTCATCTATAATATAATCTGGAATATGTAATATTTTCCCAGAAAACAGCATTGAAACTTCAGTAACACTTCTTTCTTGATTTTATATTTTCTTGACATTTCCCAGCCCTAAACTTCTATTCAGTTTCATTAATTTTAACAGAGCAGATTTTTTCACACACAAGGGAGCTAGCCCTTGTCTCCTTAAATGATTTATTATATTCATAGACTGTATATTGAATATGTATATATTTATTCATATCTACAGACTGAATTGGCAGAGCCTGACTAGCTACCAGTGGTGTATTCGATCACGCCAAAAACAGTAACAATAATGGATCTCATTCCCAATAAATGGAGACGTTACTGGTGCCTGCTCGAGCAAATCGACGAACAACAGGAACACAAGAGACAAGTGACAAGTGACAGACTGAATAATCTTCTGGACATCACTGAAAGTTTGCATTTTTATCTGTATTTTACTTTTTATATTTATACCTGCCCCCAAAATGCTTAATATTTTAAAAAGAATCTTCAATAACTTATGCAATCAATATGTAATACAAGTCATTACTTTTCTATAGCAACATACATTAAGACACTGCTTATTAACTCATAAATTTCCAGTTCATTAATAGGATAGTGTAGAAGGAAATGCCTAGCAAGTATTAAAATATGTAGTAAAAACACACCTATTAAAAATTCTGTAGATAAAACCTTTAGGATTTCTGGAGAAGTGACCACATTATTTGGATAAAGCAAAGCAGTTACAACACTTGCAAGACAGGCCAATAAATAGTGTCAAGGAGATAGTACATTGGTTTGGGAACTTAGCTTGAATGTGCTCAACTTATTAAAGCCTGGCACTGCATGTAGTCACCGAAGTAGTGCCAGTATGAGATCTCTGAGCACAGTACCAGTATTAAGACCTGAGCATAATTAGGTACACTCTCCCACCTAAAAGAAATAGTCAGTCAATAGACGGTATTTGGCAATTTACTCTATTAAGTTTACACAGCACATTGTTTACTGATGTTAAGTAATAATAACTGATGCTTCAAAGTATTGTCCCTCATCATCATCAACATATAGCAATACATCAGGGAGCTCTGCAAAATTGAAATGAATCTAATGCATTAACACAGCATTTTTATCAATCTTAGCAAATAAGTCTGACATGCTACCTTAGAAGGCTTTCTTTGATGTTCACTTGAAAATAAAAAGAAGTTTAGATTACCCTTAAAAGCATAATGAGAGAGGATAATCAATAAAACCCATTGGTCATGATTCACAGACAAAATTTGATTCTATTAAATTTTAAGTGTAAATACTTGGCTCTAAATGGCAATTTTCCCTTAGCATCTATTTATTTTCAGTGGTCTTTCAACTTCAAAATGAAAAGGAAATTATTCCCAATGAAAAACATATTAACAAAATTCAATTCCTTTCTTGTGTGCTTATTTCTTTTCTTTTGCTTTGCTGCAACCATTATGCTACTTACCAGTTGTAGAACCTGAGAAGTCTAGTGTTTACTGATTCTTTATATGCATATATTACACTTATATTTATTTATTTTCCAAATAAGCCTATAAAATTAAAAAAATGTCAAACCTATGTCATGAGATAGTCAATTATATATTTTGTGTAAGATCATGTCACAATGTAGACATACATTCATTTCTTCTGCAATGTTAATAAACTATCTTAAAAATCAAAATATTAGTAACAATAACACTCTTTGTTAATGAATATTATTTTCCTACTTAAAAAATCACAACATTTCTAGAGATATTTCCCAAATAAGCATGCTACGTAAATGTTTTGAAAATCAATAAAACGTGCTTCTATTGTTAATAGTCTTCAAAATCTTAAACGAAAATGTATTAAAAAATGAAGGTCTTTGCATAGTTTTGTTACAATAATAAAATAAATAATAGCTCTTCACTTTCATCCATGGAAAATCAAGACATTGTTAGAGTGGTATATGTTAATAACAGAAGAAACTGGCTAACTAGGTTAAAGTTTCTTACCTTATTTTCAGAACAAAGGACCTTACACTTCTTTGTGGCACCCGACTCAGTTGATTTTTATAATTTATGTAGCTTATTTTCTGTTTTCTGACATATAGTTATTAAATGATGTCTGTGTGATTGTGTGTGTGTATGTATGTATGCACGTGTGTGAGAGACTTATCCACATCGCTAAATAGGACACTGAGAACATAGATAATAATCATCTGTTGAACTTATGTTAGTTTTTAAAAAAGGAATTGTTATGCCCCTAAATGTAACTGCACTAATGAGCCATAGAATACAGTGAAGAAGCTTGTGTTGCACATAGACAACATTGGTTTGATCCCTGGCACCACCACCAGGAGTTCGCACCACCTGATGTGCTCCTCTGTTCCCCAAGCCTCCCAAAAAAGAGAGACATGAACATATGTGTTTGTGATCATATGAGTCTTGTAAAACAGAACTGTACACCTGGACACTGTTCAGAAAATGTTTTGGGAATCTATCTTATTTTTGTATGTGATGATCTTGGTCATAATGCCAGAATTATTCAACATAGATATAAGCAAAGGTACAAATGTTAATCACATATATAATTCTAAATGTTCTATTATTACATATAGAAAAGTTAATTTAATTTTGATAATTCACATTATTTGAATCAGTATGTCAAACAATCATGGACCCTCATTCCCATGACTTAATGAAATGGTTTGAGGCTCCTTATGTTCCTGGAGCGGGCAGATGCTCTTGAGCTATCTCGCATGTGACAGGAGGTATTGAGATGTTACTGGTACCGCTCGAGCAAATTGATGATCTATGGGAAGACAGTGATACAGTGATACAGTGATGTCAACATATTTTAACTCTGCCAGAGTATTGCAATAAATTTTACACTTTAAAACTGTACTTGAATGAGGTGCATCTATTGTAATTGGAGTACATCTCAAATCAAACAATTTAAAGGACTATATAGCAACATATGGCTAGTGGCTAGCTTATCCAATGACACAATACTGTAATAAAAGATACATTAAGATTTTTTTTTTGCTCTAGTGGAAGATGAAATGACTTTAGGAAGTAAAGCTATAGGATATTTCTAAAGATGATGTCTTTATTACCAGCCATTTTGTTTGCTTTTAGTTTTTGTTATTTTTTGGCCACACCCAGCTATGCTTGGGAATTACTCCTGGCTCTGTGTTAGGGATCACCCCTGTCAGGCCTCTGGGGATCATATATAGATTGAGGGATATATTGGTTCAGCCACTTGCAAGCCAAGGGTTTTACCTGCTGGTTTTCCCTCTGTTCCCACAAGACTATTAAATCTAATTTTACTGAGATCGATTGCAGGAGTTTTAGTTATATTCATCTTCTGTCAGCTTTGATTTCATTTCTCTCTCTGTAGAGAAATCTTGCTTTCCTGTCTGACTTCCTCTTTGCTTCATCCTTTCTTTCCTCTTTTCAAATGATTGCTTTATTATCTAAAACAACAAATCAAAAATATTGTCTGCCAAATAATTATATCCGCCTAATAAATTTGGAGATTTGCTCAGCATAGTTCTGATGTTAACATCTAATAGCTTGAGGAAAACTGCCCTTGACTGAAGGAAATACTAATTTCTGCATAATATTTACTATGAAAAGTTTGTTGAGAGCAAAAATATAACTTGGGACTTAATCTAGAAATCATTTCTGACTTTTCTCTTCAAGAATTTTCACAGAATCTGCTTTTAATATATGCCTTCAAGCAAGATTAATCATTCCACAGTGATGACTTGCCTGATGCTCTCTGAGTCAACTTTAATTTTTATAGCTTCAACATGTTGGATTGTTTTCTGGCGCTAATCATGATTCCTTCCAAGAAATACTACTGTGCAACAATTACAACTTTTATTTATCTCTTTCCTATATGATATTTCGGTTATTTTTATGTGTGTTCTGTAAGGCCATAAATCAACAAGGGTTGTTTCCTTATTTTGTTTGAACATAGGGTTCCCATATTCAATTTTTCCCAGAGCCATCACACAAAGCTTTACAGAATTTTGGTTTTTGTGGTCTTTCACTCTGTACCTCTTTTCATTCTCTTTTTACTAAATTGGCTTCAGCAAGATGTACCAAGCATAGCAAAAGACAGTGCATCTCTTTAAACACACTCTTATTAAAAATTATGAAAATATAAAATGCCAAATATTTTTAAGTGGCCTGTAGTTTAAAAGCTGGTACCCATCATTTAATTTGGCCCATATAAATTACATCAATTAACTGTGTAGTCATGTGAATAGCATATATAATTTTAGATGATATGTATTCATATATGTGATATCTCAAATTATGTATATATAATGCGTAGTGTATTATACATATAATTTGAAATTACTATTACTATCTTCCCTTTCATCATCTATTTACTAGAGCACGCACCAGTAATATCTCCATATGTCCTGTCTCATGCTAGTAGAACCCAAAGTCATCCGCTTGCTCCAGGAACATAAAGAGCCTCAAACCATTATATTAGGTCATGGGAATGACCTAATATAAATGTTACTGGTATTTGGCATATCAAATACTACACGAGCAGGTGGCCAGGCTTGCCGTGAGGGTGGCATACTCTTGTAGTCACCTTTGAATAAAGCATTTATTGATGAACCACGCGGCCTTTAGCAGCCATGCGAGCCGGGCTGTGATAGTTTGGTCTTCTGGGTGGAGTTGTGACAAGAGGGAAGTCAGGATGTGGAAGATGGTGACCCCCCATGGAGTTGGGGGGTCGTCTGGCTTGTTGTGAGGCTCTGCTGGGGTGGCAGGCCAGGGTTAGAACCTGCCATGCCTCCCGGGTGCCTCATGAGCAGCTGGGTACAGGGAGAGCAAGGAGCAGCTCTGCCCCATGTCTGAGAGTCTCTGGTTCAGCATACCTGGGCCGGATTAAAAAAAAAACTGCTACAGGGTGGGTGTGGATGATCCAGGCTGTGATAGTCTGGTCTGCTGGGTGGAGTTGTGATGAAAGGGAAGTCGGATGTGGAAGATGGTGGCCCCCATGGAGTCAGGGGGCGAGGGGGTCGTCTGGCTTGTTGTGAGGCTCTGCTGGGGTGGCAGGCCAGGACTAGAACCCACCATGCCTCCTAGGTGCCTCATGAGCGACTGGCTCTACCCCATGTCTGAGAGTCTCTGGTTTAGCATACCTGGGCCAAATTGAAGAATACTGCTACAGGGTGAGTGTGGATGATCCGGACTTCAAATTATATATCAAATTTGAAGTATTTGATATATAATTATTTATGTAAATTAGATACATATAATTTAAAATACCAAATCTTTAAAAAATACAAATTTTATTGGGCATAAATTATAGATTATATTGGTTTTAGGCTAATTTTATCTGACTTTATTTTGTTCTTTAATCTCTCCTCAAATTTACATTTTATAACTAGATGAGGCTTGAGCTATAGTACAGCAGCTATAACATCTTGCCTTGCTTGCAGCTGGCCTGGTTTCTATTACTGGCACCCCTATGGGCTCCAGAGCACCTGAGCATTGCCTGGTGTGACTCAAAAAACAAAGAAACAAACCAACAAAATAAAACCCAAGAGTTTGTAAAAGCAAAAATTTCTTGCAAGTAAAGCAGTGTCACAAAAATGTTCCATTATAATATTGTAATTGTTTATTTGTTCCCTGTACAGAAAAATTCTAAAAATGATTTAACTAGAATTATTTTTCCCAATAAATATATCAAATAGACATTTAAAAAAACTCTGATATACACTATTAAATATTTAAGTAGACCCAAATATTCACAAATAATATTTTGACTTTTCTCATCTGCAATCAGTTAATACATCTTACATACAAGTATCACAATTCATATGCATATTTCTATTTCAATAGCACATATAGTATTTATAATTGAATAATCCTAGTTGTAGAAAAGCATGGCAAGTAATATTTTCAACTTGGTATTAAAAACACAACAATTTATGTTGTGTGAAAACAATTTATTCTCAGTAGAATGGAAACTTATTTTCAAATCTGCCATGAAAAGTTTTAGTAGTCTAGACTAACACCATCTTTTCTAAGTCTAACAGTTTCTCTAATCAATTTATAGTGATCAGTTGATACATTGTATTAATCACCTAAAGAAAAATAATCTATTTAATATAAAAACAAGAGAAAATATCCCCAAGCAATCCAATTAGAGTCACAGAAGGTAGCTGTACTTGACCAGCTGTTACGTGACACAGAGTGAAAAAAGATCCAAAATAAGCAAATGTGTGATTGGGGCAAGATTCTTGTGGTGCATCACTGACTGCAGAGTGGAGTAGGGACATATGGAACCAAGAGCAGAAAGGAATGGAATTTTACTTTAATGAATACAGTGAATATTTTTATATAATCCAAAGAGTTTTCAATGTCACTGTCTGACTAATGCTTGAAGGAAGATTTGTTTGTGTCTAGAAATGACATTGGTGGAATTCCTCAAGGCCATTTTATTATGTAAAATACTATTTGTTAGGAAAATTGAGTCCATAATAGGAAGATAGATGATGTTAAAATAATTACTTTCTTCAAGAATTACAGTATTTTAGCTTCTACCATAAACTTACACAAATTCACCATTTATTAGCAACAATATATTTTTCCCAGAATATACTGAACAGGAAACAAAAGTGGTTGAAACTTCTAATTCCATGTGTCTCATATTAATGTTGACAGTATAATAAAGTTGTTTTAATAAAATTTAGCTAGCAGCAGATCCCCGCGCTCTTCCCACCAGGTGTGTTCCCGCAGCAGGCAGCCCCTGAGTCACTGTGCACCAGGAGAAAAGGCTCCAGCTTTGAGGAGGGGACCAAGCCCCACCATCGTCGTAGGACCTCCCTCTGTTGCTATCCAGCCCCGACGCCCAGCAGATCCCCGCATTCTTCCCACCAGGTGCATTCCCGCTGCCACTGCGCTCCCGATAAAAGGCTCCAGCTTTGAGGAGGGGACCGAGCCCCACCCATCTTCGTAGGACCTCCCTCTAACGCCATCTAGCCCCAGCGCCCAGCAGATCCCCGCACTCTTCCCACCAGGTGCGTTCCGTAGCAGGCAACCCCTGAGCCACTGCGCTCCAGGAGAAAAGGCTCCAGCTTTGAGGAGGGGGACCGAGCCCCACCCATCATCGTAGGGACCTCCCACTGCACGACCTCCACCCTGACCCCTGACGCTGGAACCACCCACCGACACCCCTAAATTCAAAACTGCGCGGACTCGCTAGCAAATTATTGTGTCTATCTACCTGAGATACCACTAAGCATTGTTCCCTACACTCTTTGCTATCGTCCCTAGCTGCAAAAGTAATCCAGGCACCTACTAACTTTATTGACTAGTCACCCAGAACACTCATTTTCAACCTACGATAGTCATTATGGTAAAGCAGCGCAGAAGTCCTTCAAGCTCTACGATTGAAGTTATTAATACAGATGAGTCCAGCAATAACGATGAGCTATATAACCTCTCTGAAAAGGAATTTCAGAAGCAACTGTTAAAGATGTACAAGGAAATAAAAGAAACAATGGAATACAAAGTCAGTAAAGTACAGGAGGAAATGAGAGCAGAATTGAGTACATTTCAGACCAAAGTACAAGCAGAAATGACAGATATTAAAAATGAGGTAAGTGAACTGAAAAACACAGGAGAAGGCTTCCAAAGCAGAGTAACAGCTACTGAAGAAAGAATTAGTGATCTCTAAGATGAGGTTCAGAGATTCTGTAGACAACACCAGAAGATGGAAAAAAGATTAACAATCAACGAAAAGACTACCAGAGAAAATCGGGATGAAGCCAAAAGGAACAACATACACATCATTGGGGTCCCAGAAAGGCAAGAAGAAAACCCTGATGAAGAAGAAACTGTCAAAGCCATCATCGCTGAAAAGTTTCCCCAAACTGAAGAAAGCATGCTCCCAGATACAGAAGGTCCGAGGATACCAGCTAAAAGAAACCCCAATATTCTTTCCCATTCTGTGGACTGCTTTTGTATCTTAGTCACTGTTTCTTTTGAGGTGCAGAAGCTTTTTAGTTTCATGTAGTCCCATATATTTATCTTTTCTTCTAGTTGCTTTGTTAGAGATGTTTCATCTTTGAAGATGCCTTTAGCTTCAATGTCATGGAGGGTTTTTCCTATATTTTCTTCAATGTACTTTATGGATTCAAGTCTGATATTAAGATCTTTAATCCACTTTGATCTGATTTTTTGTGCATGGTGTTAGACACAGGTCCAAATTCATTTTTTACATGTCGCTGCCCAGTTTTCCCAACACCACTTATTGAAGAGGCTTTCCTTACTCCATTTTAGACTCGTTGCACCTTTATCAAAGATTAAATGATCATGTGTTTGAGGTTGGGTGTCAGGATACTCAATTCTATTCCATAGGTCCACGGGTCTGTTTTTATTCCAATACCATGCTGTTTTAATTACTACTGCCTAAAAGCAGTCCACAGAATGGGAAAGAATATTCACCCAATACTCATCTGATAAGGGGTTAATATCCAGGATATATCAGGCACTGGTAGAACTTTACAAGAAGAAAACAAACAACCCCATCAAAAATGGGGGAGAAGAAATGAACAGAAACTTCAGCAAGGGAAGAAATTCGAATGGCCAAAAACATATGAAAAAATGCTCATCATCACTAATCATCAGAGAGATGCAAATCAAAACAACAATGAGATACCATTTTACACCACAGAGACTGGCACATATTCAAAAGAACAAGAACAACAAGTGCTGGCGTGGGTGTGGGGAAAAGGGGACACTCATCCATTGTTGGTGGGAATGCCGGCTGGTACAGCCTTTCTGGAAAACAATATGGACATTCCTCCAAAGACTAGAAATTGAACTCCCATTTGACCCAGCCATACCACTCCTGGGAATCTACTCTGGGAAACCAAAAATACGCAGCGGAAACACCATCCCTACTTTTATGTTCATAGCAGCATTATTCACAATAGCCAGAATCTGGAAGCAACCCGAGTGCCCGAAAATAGATGACTGGATAAAAAAGCTTTGATACATCTACACAATGGAATATTATGCAGCTGTTAGGAAAAATGAAGTTATAAAATTTGCCTACAAATGGATGGACATGGAGAAGATTATGTTGAGCGAAATTAGCCAGAAGGAGAGAGACAGTTACAGAATGACTGCATTTATCTGCATAACATAAATATATAGGTACATATTATGATACCAATATCCAAGGTCAAGTGAAACATACATCAGGAGGTTCTGTCAAAGGTGGAAATTATCACAAACGTGTGGAAGTCAGAGGCTAGGTAAGACAGAAAATGGAACAGTGTGCTAACAATTGTGAGGGTACTAATGCCAACCTAGAACTGAGCATTAAATAGAGGCAAAAGGATACACATGACAACCCTTTAATGTATGTTTTGTAATCCATAGTCTGGAGAGGAAGGAAAAGAGAAAGATAGAGAAATGGAAAGAAATAAAGAACCTGCCATGGAGGAGGGCTGGGGGAGGGGGAGGGAACCGGGACGTTGGTGGTGGGAGATGGGCACTGGTGGCGGGATGGGTGCTGCTACACTGTACCGACCAAAACCCAAATATGAACTTTTTAATTGTATATCTTTGTAATTGTAAAAAATAAAAAAAATTAATTAAAAAAATAAAAAAAAAAAAAAAAAGAAACCCCAATAAGAATACTCCAAGACACATCCTTATTAAAATGACAAAACGATAGACAGAGATAGAATACTGAAAGCAGCAAGATCAAAGAAGGAAATCACATACAAAGGAGCTTCCCTGAGATTTACAGCAGACTTCTCAGTGAAACACTCCAAGCCCGAAAAGAATGGTGGGATATTGTGAAAAGACTCAATGAACTTCAGGCCTCACCAAGAATTCTTTACCCAGCTAGATTTACTTTCAGATGCGAAGGAAAGATATACAACTTCATGGATAAACAACAACTCAGGAAATTCATAGTCTCAAAACCAACTCTAAAAGAAGGATTGAAGGATCTATTGTAAAATAAGACAACCCAAAACCACAACAAGTTTAAACAGAAAGATGGCACAAAATCCAATGACAATAATATCTCTCAACGTCAACAGTCTAAATGCACCAATTAAGAGACACAGGGTGACAAAATGGATTAAAAAACTGAATCCAACATTCTTTTGCCTACAAGAAACACATCTGAATAACCAGAGCAAACACAGACTCAAAGTCAAAGGCTGGAAGACCATTCTCCACACAAACAACACCTCCAAAAAGGCGGGTGTGGCCATACTCTTATCTGACAATATAGATTTCAGGCTGAAAAGGTCAAAGGGACAATGAAGGCCATTTCTTAATAATTAAGGGGTATGTATACCAGGAAGAAATCACACTACTAAACATATATGCACCAAACGAGGGGCCAGCAAAATACTTAAAACGACTATTAATAGACCTCAAAGAAGACATGAACATTAGCAGTGCCTTATCAACTATGGATAGATCGACGAGGCTGAAACTCACCAGGAAATACTGGACCTGAAGGAAGAAATGGAAGAAAGAGAGCTGGTTGATATATACAGGGTTTTTCATTCCAAAAAGCTGAATACACATTTTTTTTCCAGTGCACATGGAACATACTACAAGATAGACCATATACTGAGCCACAAATCATACCTCAACAAAATAAAAAGATTGAAATTGTGTGGACTATCTTTTCAGATCACGATGCACTGAAAATAGTAGTGAACCATACACAGAAGCAGGTAGCTAAACCAAACACCTGGAAACTAAACAGCTCTCTGCTGAACAACAAATGGGTCATAGAAGAAATCAAACAGGAAATCCAAAGATTCCTAGAAACAAATGACAATGAAGATACCAACTATCAGAACTTGTGGGACACAGCAAAAGCTGTGTTAAGAGGAAAGTTCATAGCTCTGCAAGCATTCATCAGGAAAGAAGAAAGGGCCCATATAAATAACCTGACCTCACAGCTAAAAAATATTAGAAAAAGACCAACAAGGGAAGCCCAACCCAGGCAGAAGGAAGGAAACAGTGAAACTTAAGAGGAAATCAACGAGCTGGAAACAAAAAAAAAAAACAATCCGAAAGATTAATGAAACCAAGAGCTGTTTTTTTTTTTTTTTTTAATTAAACAAGATCGACAAGCCACTGGCAAGACTTGTAAGGACAGGAGAGAGAGAGAACCCAAATAAACAGGATCAGAAATGAAAATGGTGACATCACAACAGAAAAAACAGATCTTCAACAAAATACTAGCAAACAGAATCCAAAAGACTCATCAAAAAGATCATACATCATGAACAAGTAGGATTCATCCCAGGAATGCAAGGATGGTTCAACATTCGCAAATCAATCATCATAATACATCATATCAATAAGAGAAAAAAATAAAAACCATATGGTCCTATTGATAGATCCAGAAAAAAGCATTTGACAAGATCCAGCACCCATTCATGATTAAAACCCTCCAGAAAATGGGAATTGAAGGAAGCTTCCTCAAGATGGTCAAAGCCATCTACCAAAAGCCCACAGCGAGTATCATTCTCAATGGGGAAATATTGAAGCCTTCCCCTTAAGATCAGCAACACAATGTTACCCCTCTCACCTCTTTTATTCAATATAGTACTGGAAGTACTCACCATAGCAATCAGAGAAGAAAAAGGACATTAAGCGCACCCAGATAGGCAAGGAAGAAATCAAGCTATCATTATTTGCAGATGACATGATATTATACCTAGAGAACCCAAAAAACTCTTAGAAACAATAGATATGTCTAGTAGAGTGGCAGGGTACAAAATCAATACCCAAAAGTCGGTGGCTTTCCTATACACAAATAACGAAAGAGAAGAAAGGGATATTAAGAAATCGATTCCATTCACAATTGTGCCACAGAAAATCAAATACCTAGGAATCAGCTTAACCAAGTGTGTAAAGGACCTATACAAAGAGAACTACAAGACACTGCTTCAAGAAATAAAAGAGGACACGAGGAAATGGAAACACATTCCCTGCTCATGGATGGGAGAGAATTAACATTGTCAAGATGGGAATACTCCCTAGAGCTTTGTACAGATTCAATGCAGTTCCTATAATGGATTCCCAATGACATTTCTTTAAAGAAATTGACCAAACACTCCTGAGAGAGAGAGGAGATAAAGTATGGAATAATAAACCCCCATGGATAGCTAAAGCAATCCTTGGGAAGAAGAAGATGGGAGGCATCACCTTTCCCAACCTCAAACTGTACTACAAAGCAGCAGTAATTAAAACAGCATGGTACTGGAAAAAAAACAGACCTGTGGACCTATGGAATAGAGTTGAGTATCCTGACACACACCCTCAAAGACATAATCAGTTAATCTTTGATAAAGGTGCAAAAAGTCCAAACTGGAGTAAGGAAAGCCTCTTTAACAAGTGGTCCTGGGAAAACTGGACAGCCACATGTAAAAAAAATGAATTTGGACCTGTGTCTAACACCTTGCACAAAAAATCAGATCAAAAATGGATTAAAGATCTCAATATCAGACCTGAATCCATAAAAGTACGTTAGAAGAAAATATAGGGAAAAACCCTCCACGACATTGAAGCTAAAGACATCTTCAAAGGTGAAACACCATTAACAAAGCAACTAGAAGAAAACATAAACATATGGGACTACATGAAACTAAAGAGCTTCTGCACCTCGAAAGAAACAGTGACCAAGATAGAAAGACAGTCCACAGAATGGGAAAGAATATTCACCCAATATCCATCTGATAAGGGGTTAATATCCAGGATATATCAGGCACTGGTACAGCTATATAAAGAAAAAACAGCCAACCCCATTAGAAAATGGGGAGAAGAGATGAACAGAAACTTTGACAAGGAAGAAATCAGAATGGCCAAAAGGCATATGAAAAAATGCTCATCATCACTAATCATCAGAGAGATGCAAATCAAAACAACAATGAGATATCACCTCACACCACAGAGACTGGCCCATATCCAAAAGGGTAAAAGCAACAAGTGCTGGCGTGGATGCGGGAAAAGGGGACTCTCATACACTGTTGGTGGGAATGTCGACTTGGTACAACCTTTCTGGAAAACAATATGGACATTCCTCCCAAAGACTAGAAATTGAGCTCCCCTTTGACCCAGCCATACCACTCCTGGGAATATACCCTGGGAAGCCAAAAACACACAGCGGAAACACAATCCACACTTTTTATTTTCATAGCAGCACTATTCACAATAGCCAGAACCTGGAAACAACCAGTATGCCCGAGAACTGATGACTGGATAAAGAAACTGTGGTACATCTACACAATGGAATACTATGCAGCTGTCCAGAAAATGAAGTTATGAAATTTGCCTATAAATGGATGGACATGGAAAGAATCATGTTGAGTGAAATTAGTCAGAAGGAAAGAGAGAGACATAGAATGACTGCATTTATTTGCATGACATAAATATACCAGGTGATCTTACCAAAAGTGGAAATTACCACAAGCGCATGGGAGTCAGAGGTTAGGTAAGATAGAGAAGGGAACATGTGTGAATAAATGTCAAAAGGTCTGATACCAACATAGAACTGAGCATTAAATACAGACAAAAAATGCAAATGATGGCTTCTAAGTGTAGTAGTGCAACCCACAATGTTGGGAGAAGGAGGAGAGAGAGAGGGAGAGAGAGAGGAGATAAAGAAGCTGCCATTTGAGGACTTGGGAGGGGGAAGGAATTGGGGACATGGGTGGTGGTTGAGGGGCACTGGTGGAGGGCGGGGTGCTGGAACACTGTGTGACCAAAACCCCCCAAGCGTGAACAACGTTGTAATTGTATATCTCACAGTGGTATAATAAAATGTTAAA
>JAJIBD010025067.1:0-13568 GCA_021461705.1 Cryptotis parvus
TAATAATGTTAATATGATATCCCAAATAACTAATTTAAGATTGAAAAATATTTAAAATTAAATTAAAAGAGCATTACAGCAAATGATATCTATAGATATTATTTATTCAAATCAATAATAGCTTTCTGTTGTTAGCCAAATACCTAACCTTAACATGGAGGGATGGCATGGGAAGCAGACATCTTCTAGTCACCTGGTAAACATTAGGCTGAAGCAACTGCCTCACAGCCAAATGATACAGACTTTGGAACATTGTCTTCTTCTTATAGCTTCATTTATTCTTTTTATGATTCTTTGTCTTTTTTCCACTACAGTTGCCATTTTAAAAATAATTTGATTTAGTAGGAAGAGGGTATTTTGGCTTCTGGTTCATGATAAAGTGTGTGTTTTTGTCCCTGGGTTTAATCCAGTACAGGACTGAGTGACTTCTAGAATACTCGTCGAAGGTCCTCGACCCCATGTACTGCAGCAATGACAACAGCAACAAACAACAGCTGTTCAGTCTCACATTTTTGAAATTAAACACATTTCCTAACAGATATACCCTTGACACTTACTTCTTTTCCCTGACTTGCTTTCTGTTGCTGCTTATACTTCCCAAGAGAGCCATAGGGTGATGGCAAATCTATAAATTTGTCGGCAACTCTTAGAAGAGATCCTAGATCCAAAGATCAGACCCAGTTGCAGCCACTCAGCCCCACATGCAAGCAACCCATGGAGCTGACTTCTGGTAGTTGGGTAAGGGGGCTCGGCCACCCTTGCCGAGTCCAACATTGCCCCGCGGTCACTCATTACGGCGGGGGAGTAATTGTTGTCGGACTTTGAGCAGGAATTCTGGGTTCCTCTACCCTTCACCTCCTCCATGCCAGCTACCCCGAAGAGACACGCAGACCCACAGCTCTGTTACCGTGTAGCCAATCTTAAATAGTACTAGATGATAGAATCAGGTCCCTAGGATCTTTCAGATTTATGCACTGTATATAGTACTAGGCAGGTTCTAGTCATCCCAGTATTTTTAGCAGGAAGCCAGAGCAACCCCCATTACCAGGAGGTCAGTCATTCTTACCATCCAGGATTCCTTAGTCTTCAGAGCTCCACCAAGAGAAAACTTGATTTTTCCCCACTGAGTTTCAGCATCAGTAAGCGTATTCACTCCACACGGTAGAGCCTGGCAAGCTACTCCATAAGAGTATTTGATATGCAAAAACCAGTAACAATTATCAACCTCATTCCTATGACCTGAAAGAATGGTTTGAGGCTTCAGTTCCTGGAGCAAGCAGATGTCCCCTTAGTACACTGCTTGCAACAGGATGTTTGGAGATGTTACTTGTGCCCGCAAATTGATGAACAATAAAAGACAGTGATACAGTAGTATTTTTAAAGTATATCCATTTTTATGTGCTCAAATCTATAGGTGCTCTAGCATGAACACCAAACCAATATTTGTTGGATAAGTGTCACTTGGATCAATTGATCACGACATCCCGCTTTCATCGACGGTTCGAGGGCACCAGTAACATTTCCATTTTGACCCTATCAACGCTGCCAGTGTAACCTAAATGCATCTGCTTGCTTCAGAATACGTAAGAGCCTCAAACCATTTGTTCAGGGTTGTGATCATTTGATGTCCCTTGGGATCCAGTCAGTAACAGCCTAGTCCAGCGGTTGTCTCCTAAATTGTATTACAGGTTCAGCTCCATCTGATTTCATGTTTTGGTAAAAAAAAACAGCACTTGACTCTTAGAGTATCGATGAAATACAAATTTCTGACTTTTTTCTTACTTGAGTGAGTCGATATTCCAAGCATACCCTTTGATTCACTTCAGAGACCGAGTAGTGTTCTCATCCCGTTTTCGTAGGATCAGGCCCTTTTGAGGCATGGCATAAACGTAGTGGTGCAGGAATCGAAATGATGTGCCTGGGTCAAAGGTTCTTTGTCTTTAACCATTTCTTCAATGCTCTTTGAAGGAATCTATGCACTTTTTCCTCCTGCAATAGCTCACAGGCTTTAAGTCTGTTCACCATGTTGAATTTCTAAATCTAGGCACACATAACTGCTGCATTCAGAGATGTTTGTTCCATTGAGAGTGAATGGACTATCTGGAACAAGTTCATTTTTCATGAACATTGTTTTTTTGAGATTCATATCTGTACACATATCTTTCCACATTCTCGGTTGAAGCCAGCCAGCATTTGTGCCGCTTGGCTAATGTTTGGTGTTATTAGAACGATGTCATCAGCAAGTGGAGTATGGTGTGTCGCTGACCCTATCTTCAATTCCCATTCCTTCCCATTCTACTTGTCACATGACATTCTTGAGGGTGGTGCTGAAGATTTTGGGTGAAATGGTATCACCAAAATCACCCTGGTGAACCCTCTTTGACATCACGATCACTTCCTTTGTAAATGGTGAGATCTCTTGGTGAATCTGTAACACAGCGCTCACGTAAAGATCTTAATGTATTGGGTTTGAATGCCCTGTTTGGCTAGGGCTTCCATGGCCAATTTCAGTCTCAATAGAATCAATTATTTTCTTAAATCAATAAATGTGGAGATAGAGTGGCATCTTTGCAATTCCAACAAACCCCTGATGAATTTGGCTCCTAGAGGATATGGTCGATTGGATAAGTGTATTAAATAAAAAATTCCCATGCATCTATTTCATAATTATTATTATTTTAAATGCTGCTATATTTAATATTCACTAATACTACTCTTTAACCTCAGCTAGGGACATAGTTATATAATATCAGACAGTTTTTATATAAAGAGAGAATCATATGATAGAGGAACATATTAATGATTTTCAAGGAGCACCACTTTGCTCAGTGATTTTGACTGAGTTCAGTGTCTTTAGTGGTTCTTCCTCAAGACTCCCTGTCCCTGGGCAAACCAATGATTAAATTTTGCTTGAATAAAATTCCACTTCAGATACTGAATTCCCATTCCCATCTAGCTAATTAAAAACCAGTGACTTTACAAATATAAGTCCACCTTTCTGAGCCGCCATATTTCTTGCATGTAAAAGCCAAGGGCAATTATTCTGACATTGCCTCCTAGAGAGGTTATAGGAATGGTTAATTATAATATTCTCATCAAAGAATTATTTCTCTATCTTCATTTGGATATTAATTTGCTAGTGTAATTTTTCTATTCCCTTTATAAGAAAATGTCCAAATAATAGCAAATGGGTCAGGTACTTTACACATCTTCAAAAGGAATAACTATTAGAAAATATAAGACAAAAATAGATTTTATGTCAAAAAATATATTGCCTTGGTGTGGCCTTAACTTAGACATTTCATCTTTTATCTTTATCCCAAACTTTACTTTTCAGCTGTGAATGATAGAAAGAGGCTATTGTGATATATTACATGTTTCAGAGACTAGAAGGGCTCCAATAGTTTTATTCCTCTAGCTCAACATTTTCAGGTTAGAGATAGTAATTGATTATGACCAGAGATATTTGAGAGTTCTCCAGATTCACCAGGCTAGATGTCTCATCTCCTAATCTCAATCCATTGTGCTAGATGATACACAAAATAGCTCTATTGTTCCAAATATAGCCTTGTTGACTAGATTCTATTGCAGGGAGCAAATGGTCAACTCTCTTTTTAATGAAAAGCCCAGTAATTTAAGGCTATTAAAATATGAAGTGTCTTGGCTTTATAATGAATGATGATAAAAATTGAATAGAAACCTTTTCCACTTTCTGTAAAAACTCAGAAAGGTTGTTTATATGTCCTATTTTAGTTAATGCTAGTTATGACCATACAAGAAAATAATTCTTAAATAAACAATGTCTTGTAATTAGTAACAATATCAGGAAGTTTATGTAATTTGACATATTTCTTAGAAATGGATTTATATATTTATATAAAACAGTTTATATATAAATTTTTATTGTTTCAACTGCTAGACAAAAACAGAGAAAATCTGTGTACAGATGGAATGTATACGCTGTCTATAGCAGAGTTCCAGGATATTCCAAAGGGCCATGGTTGAAATCATGTAAATTAAGGTCTTGATAAGGAGGTAAAATGTAAAAAGATAGAGCACAAGAGACAAAGAGGCATAGGTGGAAAGAGGTTGAAAAACTGTCTTATAGCAAGGGCCAGATACATGTATCTTAAAAAGCCCAATATTAATATTTGCATGCTTTTGATAGCATTTATTTAACTCTGGAATTTAGCTTGCTAAGCAATACATAATATGGTTATAGTCCAATAAAATTTTAGAAAATGTGGTGTCTTGCTTTATCTGTATTTACGGGTACCAATCTGTACTTTATTTTATTTATTAATGTCTTTGATTGGCTTTGGATGCAAACGTGGTGGTGTTCAAGGCTTACTCTTGTCTCCGCATAAGAGTTAATCTGGCAGTGCTCAGGGAATCATACCTGGGTTGGCAGAGAGCAAGCACGGCTTTAACTCTTCTACTATCTCCAGTTCCCAACCTGTACTTAGAGCACACCTTTAATTGATCTGATTTTGAGAAACGCCAAACATATAACATGTTAGCTTTAGATAACAGAGAAAGAAAAATTTATATCTATCACTTGTCACTTGTCTCCCATTGTTTTACAGCATTTGCTCAAGCGGGCACCAGTAACAACTCCGTATGTCCTGTCAAATCCTAGTGTAGCCAAAGGGCATCTGCTTGCTCCAGGAACATAAAGAACCTCAAACTTTCATTCAGGTCATGGAAATGAGGTCTATAATTGTTACTGGTTTTGGCAGAATATGATCATGGGTAGCTTGCAAGGCTCTGCCTTGCAGGTGGGATACTCTTGTAGCAGTCTCTCATCTCACACATTTATTGATGTGGCTTTGCAACTACGTAGACAAGGAAAGATCAGCTTTTCTGCTGGGTGGAGCTCTGACGAGCTGTGGAGTCCAGATGTTGAAAATTGTGGCCTCATCAAATGGGGGTTCCTCTCTGGCTTCTGGTGAAGGGCTCTGCTGGGATGGCATGTCAGGGCTGGAACCCGCCTTCCCTCCTGGGTGCCTCATGATCAACTGGCACGGGGAGAGCTGGTAGCAGCTCTGTCCCAAGTATCTGAGTCTCTGGATCAGGCATACCTGGGTTTGAAATAGAAATTATGACTATCAAAATATGACTTTCCCTGGATGAAACTAGCTTTTGCCACTTCCATTTTGTATCCATTTCAATGAATGTTCACATGTCCATTTTGTGCACTCTCCTTGGAACTGGGTTAACATCTGCTGGTCTTACTTTATTAATGAATTAAATAATATCTTCATCACATTAACTTATGTCTGTTTGAGAGTCAAAAATGAGTCACATCATGAAAATTATTTCTTAACTATATACCACAGTGAAAAAGCATTAGCATACTTCCTCTACAGAGTTTTATCTTGGAATATTTTCACTCATTATTTTTTTCTTCTAAGTTTAAGAAAATATCAGATCACTGTTTGACACTCTCTGCTGACTACAATATGTCACTGCATTCTCTATTTTTATTCAATAGGAAGGCTACTTCATATCAATCTTATCAGTGCATATCATAGCTAGGACATACAATGTACTTTTTTTACGATCCAACACTATCAGAAAGAAAGAAGACAGTGATAAAGTGATTTTCTTCCAGATTTAACAATGGTATTTTCCATTGTATCCTTAGCTGGAGCACTGAAGATAGAGCATATTGTTTCCGGAAATAAATAACCTTTTTACACACCCAAACCCACTCTCTCTCTCTCAGTTCTGTCCTAGGATGAATCATTAAGCAATTAATTTATCAGGACTTGTCAAGAACGTCTATTTCTTGGCAAAATGATAGAATTCAAGGTGGGAAGAAGCCTACAGCCTCTTCCATAACAGCTAAGCCTACAATAGAGCTAACACATACCCCTCACTTATTTGTGTACAGATAGTTTCCATGTGTTTTATATGTGGCACAACACAATACAACACCACTTGTCTTCATATAATTATTAATCTGCTTATTACTTCGAAGTTAATTCAGTTGATACATTTTAGGTACACCACATATGTATGGTATTTGATTTGATCATCACATAATTTCTGAAGTTCACTATAATAAATATACAAAAGCAATGTGTCTACTTGTACAAAGTCAGTAAACATAGTCTAAAACGTGGATGCCTACCATACTACTAATCAATATACTATTTTTTATTTTTCTACCATATCTGAAAGAATATAGCTACATAGTGGCCCACTTAAAATATCATGCCACCAATATTTGAAACAAGTATTTTTTTAGATAATACTAAATATTTCATTATTTACAGAACACTATTAAATTTTAGATAATTAAAGGTTCTTTATTTCAAGCCCAGGTATGCTTGAACTAGAGACACAGATGCATGGGGCAGAGTGCTACCAGCTCTCACTGTGCTCCACTGATCATGAGGCTCATCAAATCCTGCTCATCAGAGTCCCACCTATAGAAGACTATTTCAAACACATGTATGCTTGAACCAGAGACACCGATACATGGGGCAGAGCTGCTACTGGTTCTCTCGCATTGCATGGAGCCACTTTTCAGCCACACAGTTCATCAGTAAATGAATAAACTGAGAATCCACCTTCTACTAAGAGTATCCCACCTGCAAACAAAGCCTGGCAAGCTACCCATGCCGATTCAATATGCGAAGTACAGTAACAATGATGAACCTCATTCCCATGACCTGACCAAATGGTTTGAGGCTCTTCATGTTCCCATAGCTAACAGATGCCCTAGAACTACACCAGCATGTGACAGGGATAAATGAAGATGTTACTGGTGCCCACTCAAGCAAATCGATGATCAACGGGAAGACAAGTGATACAAGTGAAAGGTTCTTCAGCTGATCAGACTGTGATCTGTTTTCCCAGAATTTCAGAAACCTAAACAAACTATTTATATCAAACTGTAGAAGGAGGATGGTATCAATAGTACAGAGGAAGTGGGAGTTTGCCTTGCAGGCAGCTGACTATGCTCTATCCCCAGCACCCCATATGGTCCCATGAGCACCACCAGGAGTAATTCTGAGTGCAGAGCCAGGAGTGCTGGTGTGACCCCAAGCATTGCTGGATATGCACGTAAAAGACAAAACAAAAGATAGAAGAACTTCTATTCAATGTTGGAGAAATTTCCAACATATTTGAACAGATCTAAGAAAGAGCTCGGGGCTGGAGCGATGGCCCAGCGGGTAGGGCATTTGCCTTGCACTCGGTCGGCCCATGCTGGCCTGGGTTCGATCCCTGGGATCCCATATGGTCCCCCCTGAGCAATGCCAGGAGTAATTCCTGAGTGCAGAGCCAGGAGTAAACCCTGAGCATTGCCAGGTGTGACCCAAAAAAGAAAAAAAAAAGAAAGAGCTCTAAGACAGTTCATTTTTTCTTTCTTTTTAAAAATGGTGTTGAAATGAGATATCACCTCACACCACAGAGAATAGCCCTTATCCAAAAGGGTAAAATCATCAAGTGCTGGTGTGGATGCGGGAAAGGGGACTCTCATACATTGTTAGTGGAAATGTCGACTTGTACAACCTTTCTGGAAAACAATATGGACATTCCTCCAAAGACTAGAAATTGAGCTCCCTTTTGGCCCAGCCATAAACACTCCTGGGAATATAACCTGGGAAGCCAAAAACACACAGTGGAAACACAATCCACCTTTATTTTCATAGCAGCACTGTTCACAATAGCCAGAACCTGGAAACAACCAGTATGCCTGAGAACTGATGACTGGATAAAGGAAACTGTGGTACATCTACACAATGGAATACTATGCAGCTGTCAGGAAAAAAATGAAGTTATGAATTTGCCTATAAATGGATGGACATGGAAAGAATCATGTTGAGTAAAATTAGTCAGAAGAAAAGAGAGACATAAAATGACTGCATTTATTTGCATGACATAAATATACCAGGTGATCTTACCAAAAGTGGAAATTACCACAAGCCCGTGGGAGTCAGAGGTTAGGTAAGATAGAGAAGGGAACATGTGTGAATAAATGTCAAAAGGTCTGATACCAACATAGAACTGAGCATTAAATCAGACAAAAAATGCAAATGATGACTTCTAAGTGTGCGTAGGTGTAACCCACAATGTGTGAGAGAAGGAGGAGAGAGAAGAGGGAGAGAGAGAGGAGATAAAGAACCTGCCATTTAGGCAGGACATGGAGGGGGAGGGAATTGGGGACATGGGTGGTGGTTGAGAGGCACTGGTGGTGGGCGGGTTGCTGGAACACTGTGTGACCGAAACCCCCAAAGTGAAAACGTTGTAATTGTATATCTCAGTTGGTATAATGAAATGTTAAAAATAAATAAATAAATAAATAAATAAATATAAAAATGATGTTGAATTTAGAGCCACTGAGAATTATTCAATAGAGATAAGCTGTGCTGATTTAAAGACAATCTTTAGGAAATTTTACTCCTTCATGAAAATCTATATGATTTTGCTGTTTTCTCCCTAACTTTTTGAGTTGAAATCAGTGCATTTGATTTGTTTCTTTCTTCATTAGTAAGTGCTTCAGTCAGTTCAACCATGTTTTTAGTTATATCCCATAGTTCCATCTCCCGGTTCTAGAATACTTCTGGGTGCTTTATAAAGTAAAATTTCAAATTCCAAACTTGTAAAAACTTGTATTTTTCCTTCCCAGGCTTTGAAGTTTGAAACCTACTAGCAGGAAGAGCAGAGGACTCAGCTGGGTTGCTGGGTTTTTGGTAGATTCGCTGCCTCTGTTACTCAGTTTCCCACCCCCATTATCTCTTTGCTAAATCAGTTGACTGGCATTATACTCAAACTTTAGTTCTCAATACTTTATTTCCGTGTCAGAGGCAGCTGCCACTGAAGCACAGTCCTTAGTCTGTGGAGGTTTTGGGTAGACAGGAATGTCACGTGTTCTTACTGATAAGTCTGACCACAGTCAGACTTGCCCCAGTGGTCATTCCCCAGGACTACCCTTCATAGCAGTGTAGTTGTAGACACTGGATTCTGTACCTACTTGTTTTTCCCTCATACCATCTCTGTGCCTCCCTTTCCCCCACCATATTAATCTAGGACTCACATGTGCAGGACAAGTGCTGTAACCCTGAGCCACCTTCCCGGACCTTCACTTGTTCTTTTTTTGGTTTTTTCTTAGAAATTAATCTTTTAGTGTTGGGTCCTAATTTATCATACTGTGTCCAGAAAACTAATAATCTAAGGTTAGCAGGACCTTCCTATGGCAGAGCCTGGCAAGCTACCTGTGTCGTATTTGATATGCCAAAACCAGTAACAATTATAGACCTCATTCCCATGAACTGAAGTAATGGTTTGAGGCTCTTTGTGTTCCTGAGCGAGCAGATCGTAGGGCTGCACTAGCATGTGACAGGATGTATGGAGATGTTACTGGTGCCTGCTCGAGCAAATCGATGATCAATGGAAGACAAGTGATACAAGTGATTTATTTTATAATAAAGATGAACATATTTTATAATAAGGTCAATATGTTAGGGTTGGTGAGATTAGTCTTTGATAAACATGCACCATTTAGTGGGATAGCAAAGAGACAGAAATTATCTCCTGAACTTAAGTGGTTCAAAAAAAAAAAGACATCCAGAGGAATATTGATATTATAAGGAAATGTAAATTTACTCATTTTTCCTCCTTTGTCCTTCTTTACAAGGTTAACAAGACAAACTTGTCATATTCATATATAAAACAATATCATTGAAAATGCTCTCAGAAAGTTTCAGTGAACTATAGAAAATCATCAGTTGCATCCAACCCATACAAGATGTAAAAACATGTACAGGAAAAGAAAAAAGTCTACTGGCCAAGTTGGCATGTTTTTGGAAATGGCTAAAATAACCACAGCTTTCTGTGATGAAAGAAAAATGAAATATTTAGGAAACCACACTTTCAGAGTATTCCTTAGGTGCATTTTTATTTTTGCTTCATATTATTTATATTAGATTATCTAGCTCTTAAGTAGCCAAAATATCTCTGTAGTATTTATTTTTGAGAGCATTACATAAAATTCACTGTTTTCACTTAAGGATGGATTTTTGATTACCAACGTTAGAACCCTCTTAAGAATAACAGCTTTAGAATTCAGTGTAGCAAGAAGATTTTCAACTTCACGTTCCATTTGCCTGTGGCATCATTTGACCTCTTTCCTGAAGCCTGCCATTGAAATTTCTACTTCACTCCTCATGACGTTGAAAGCAAATCAACAATTACTTTTGAATAGAAATCTTTCTAGTTTAAATATCACAGTCTCTTATTTAGTTTCAAAACATTTTACCTTTTATTAAATTTGTTTCAAAAAAAAACTATGTTTGGGCACAGTGGGGGGCGTCTGCCTTGAATGAGTGCAGAGCCAGGTGTCAACCTGTGAACATTCCAAGTGTGAGACAGAAAGCAAAAAGAAGAAAAAAAATCTATGTTTGCATTAAAAATCTCCACTAAGTTCAAAAGAGATTCACCATGGATGAGAAATTGGTTTCTTTCAGATTATTCACTAGAGTCTTATGGAACCTAAGCAGCATCTCCCTGCAATTTAGGTGAGCTGTCTATCTCAGCTGTTCTACCAGAGCTTAGGATTTTTTTTGTGGCAAAACGCTGGTAGCACCTGATTTTCCATTCCTCGTGCATCTTACCAGATTACACATAAAATGTCTCAATAAATGAAAACTTAAACAGGAGAAGGGTTTTAGAAGTTATTGGTCAATATGCTCCCAGATCAAACATGGAATGTATTTTATTTTATAACTTTTTGGGGTCACACCCAGAGATGCTTAGGGTTACTCCTGGTTCTGCACTCATGAATTACTCCGTGAGGCACTCATAGTACCATACAGGATGCTGGGGATCAAACTTTGATTGGCAGCATGTAAGGCAAATGCTCACCACAGTACCATCTCTCCAGTCCCTGGAATGTATTTTAATAAGCAAAGTTAGAATAAGTCCTAACAGTAGAACTTAGGTACATGGAGTCTACTACAAAATTTCTATCAATTAAAGATATTCACATGACTGGCCTTTTAATGATACCAAAACTAGTATCACTCTCACAATCTCCAATAACTTGCTACATTAATGCCTTTTGTATTTTTACAAGTTTATAGCATACTTGTTTATTCTCAACAAACCTAAGAATTGTTGCAATAGAATATTTAGGAGTATTTGTAGCTCTACAGTTGAAGGATTAGCAGAAAGACAAAAAAGATAATTTTATGGCCAGTTCCTAGGCATACTATAAGAGCTAAAAAAAGAAAAACAACAAATGCAAAGCAACACATAAAAAACTTCTTAAAGCAATAGAATAATGCTAAGCGTAAAAAAAACAAATTGGAATAACTGGGAAAATCCCAGTACAATATAATTGGTATTTAATTAAATATTCTTAGTTAATTATCTGGAAAACCAAACAAATAGAGGAAAATCATTTAAAAATATCAAACAACCAAATGATATGAACCTAAGATTTTTTTAAGTATTTTATTATACCACCATGAGATATACAAATAAAAAGATATACAATTA
This sequence comes from Cryptotis parvus, assembly GCA_021461705.1. Lineage (NCBI taxonomy): Eukaryota > Metazoa > Chordata > Mammalia > Eulipotyphla > Soricidae > Cryptotis > Cryptotis parvus. The sequence goes on from JAJIBD010025067.1 coordinate 11,512, forward strand.
AAAAGTTCATGTTTGGGTTTTGGTCATACAGTGTTTCAGCACCCGTCCCTCCACCAGTGCCCATCTCCATACAAATAAAAAGATATACAATTAAAAGTTCATGTTTGGGTTTTGGTCATACAGTGTTTCAGCACCCGTCCCTCCACCAGTGCCCATCTCCCACCAACAACATCCCCGGTTCCCTCCCCCCTCCCCCAGCCCTGCTCCATGGCAGGTTCTTTATTTCTTTGCCTTTCTCTCTCTTTCTCTTTTCCTTCCCTTCCAGACTATGGATTACAGAACATACATTAAAAGGTTGTCATGTGGATCCTTTTGCCTCTATTTAATGCTCAGTTCTAGGTTGGCATTAGTACCCTCGACAATTATTAGCACCCTGTTCCATTTTCTGTCTCTCCCTAAACTCTGACTCCCACACGTTTGTGATAATTTCCACCTTTGACAAGACCTCCCGATATATGCTTCACTTGACCTTGGATATTGGTATCATAATATGTACATATATATTTATGCCATGCAAATAAATGCAGTCATTCTGTATCTGTCTCTCTCCTTCTGGCTAATTTCGCTCAACATAATCTTCTCCATGTCCATCCATTTATAGGCAAATTTTATAACTTCATTTTTCCTAACAGCTGCATAGTATTCCATTGTGTAGATGTACCAAAGCTTCTTTATCCAGTCATCGATTTTCGGGCACTCTGGTTGCTTCCAGATTCTGGCTATTGTGAATAATGCTGCTATGAACATAAAAGTAGGGATGGTGTTTCCGCTGCGTATTTTTGGTTTCCCAGAGTAGATTCCCAGGAGTGGTATGGCTGGGTCAAATGGGGAGTTCAATTTCTAGTCTTTTGGAGGAAAGTCCATATTGTTTTCCAGAAAGGCTGTACCAGCCGGCATTCCCACCAACAATGGATGAGTGTCCCTTTTCCCCACATCCACGCCAGCACTTGTTGTTCTTGCTCTTTTGAATATGTGCCAGTCTCTGTGGTGTAAAGTGGTATCTCATTGTTGTTTTGATTTGCATCTCTCTGATGATTAGTGATGATGAGCATTTTTTCATATGTTTTTTGGCCATTCGAATTTCTTCCTTGCTGAAGTTTCTGTTCATTTCTTCTCCCCATTTTTTGATGGGGTTGTTTGTTTTCTTCTTTGTAAAGTTCTACCAGTGCCTGATATATCCTGGATATTAACCCCTTATCAGATGGGTATTGGGTGAATATTCTTTCCCATTCTGTGGACTGCTTTTTGTATCTTAGTCACTGTTTCTTTTGAGGTGCAGAAGCTTTTTAGTTTCATGTAGTCCCATATGTTTATCTTTTCTTCTAGTTGCTTTGTTAGTGATGTTTCACCTTTGAAGATGCCTTTAGCTTCAATGTCGTGGAGGGTTTTTCCTATATTTTCTTCAATGTACTTTTATGGATTCAAGTCTGATATTGAGATCTTTAATCCATTTTGATCTGATTTTTGTGCATGGTGTTAGACACAGGTCCAAATTCATTTTTTACATGTTGCTGCCCAGTTTTCCCAACACCACTTGTTGAAGAGGCTTTCCTTACTCCATTTTAGACTCATTGCACCTTTATCAAAGATTAAATGATCATGTGTTTGAGGTTGGGTGTCAGGATACTCAATTCTATTCCATAGGTCCACAGGTCTGTTTTTATTCCAATACCATGCTGTTTTAATTACTACTGCCTTGTAGTACAGTTTGAAGTTGGGAAAGGTGATGCCTCCATCTTCTTTTTCCCGAGGATTGCTTTAGCTATCCTTGGGGTTTATTGTTCCATACAAATTTCAGGAGCGTTTGGTCAATTTCTTTGAAGAATGTCATCGGTATCCTCATAGGGACTGCATTGAATCTGTACAGAGCTCTAGGGAGTATTACCATTTTGACAATGTTGATTCTCCCCATCCATGAACAGGAAAGATTTTTTAAATGAGGGAAATGGATAGTAGTTTTATCAGTTTGATGAGCTGACACACCTGTATATTTCAAGAAGCCCAGGTGCCTGATCCAGAAACTCAGAGACACGGTGTAGAAATGCTACCGACTCTCC
>JAJIBD010025068.1:0-124947 GCA_021461705.1 Cryptotis parvus
TGATTCTAAAGACAATCTTTAGGAAATTTTGCTCCTTCATGAAAATCTATATGATTTTTGCTGTTTTCTCCCTAACTTTTTGAGTTGAAATCAGTGCATTTGATTTGTTTCTTTCTTCATTAGTAAGTGTGCTTAAGTCAGTTCAACCATGTTTTTAGTTATATCCCATAGTTCCATCTCCGGTTCTAGAATACTTCTGGGTGCTTTATAAAGTAAAATTGCAAATTCCAAACTTGTAAACTTGTATTTTCCTTCCCAGGCTTTGAAGTTTGAAACCTACCACAGCAGGAAGACCCAGAGGACTCAGCTGGGTTGCTGGGTTTTTTGGGTAGATCGCTGCCTCTGTTACTCAGTTTCCCACCCCCATTATCTCTTTGCTAAATCAGTTGACTGGCATTATACTCAAACTTTAGTTCTCAATACTTTATTTCAATGTCAGAGGCAGCTGCCACTGGAAGCACAGTGCTTTAGTCTGTTAGGAGGTTTTGGGTAGACACAGGAATGTCCACGTGTTTCTTTCGATGATAAGTCTGACCACAGTCAGACTTGCCCCAGTGGTCATTGCCCAGGACTACCCTTCATAGCAGTGTAGTTGTAGACACTGGATTATGTACCTACTTGCTTTTCCTCATGCCATCTCTGTGCCTCCCTTTCCCCACCCATATTAATCTAGGACTCACATGTGCAGGACAAGTGCTGTAACCCTGAGCCACCTTCCCGGACCCACTTGTTCTTTTTTTTGGTTTTTTTTTAAGAAATTATTCTTTTTTAGTGTTGGGTCCTAATTTATCATACTGTGTCCAGAAAACTAATAATCTAAGGTTAGCAGGACCTTCCTACATGGCAGAGCCTCGGCAAGCTACCTGTGTCGTATTTGATATGCCAAAACCAGTAACAATTATAGACCTCATTCCCATGAACTGAAGTAATGGTTTGAGGCTCTTTGTGTTCCTGGAGCGAGCAGATGTCGGAGGGGGGCTGCACTAAGCATGTGGCGGGATGTATGGAGATATTACTGGTGCCTGCTCGAGCAAATCGATGATCAATGGAAGACAAGTGATACAAGTGATTTATTTTTATAATAAAGATGGAACATATTTTATAATAAGGTCAATATGTTAGGGTTGGTGAGATTGTATCTTTTGATAAACATGCACCATTTAGTAGGATAGTAAAGAGACAGAAATTGTCTCCCTGAACTTAAGTGGTTCAAAAAAAAAAAGACATCCAGAGGAATATTGATATTATGAAAATGTAAATTTACTCATTTTTCCTCCTTTGTCCCCTCTTTTACAAGGTTAACAAGACAAACTTGTCATATTCATATATTAAACAATATCATTGAAAATACTTCCAGAAAGTTTCAGTGAACTATAGAAAATCATCAGTTGCAATTCAACCATACAAGATGTAAAAAACATGTACAGGAAAAGAAAAGTCTACTGGCCAAGTTGGCATGTTTTTTTGAAATGGCTAAAATAACCACAGCTTTCTGTGATGAAAAAAAAAATGAAATATTTAGGAAACCAACTTCTCACTTTCAAAAGTATTGCCCAGGTGCATTTTTATTTTTTGCTTCATATTATTTATATTAGATTATCTAGCTCCTTAAGAGCTACAAATATCTCTCAAGTATATTTATTTTTTGAGAGCATTACATAAAATTCACTGTTTTCACTTAAGGATGGATTTTTTGATTACCAACGTTAGAACCCTCTTAAGAATAACAGCTTTAGAATTCAGTGTAGCAAGAAGATTTTCAACTTCACGTTCCATTTGCCTGTGGCATCATTTGACCTCTTTCCTGAAGCCTGCCATTGAAATTTCTACTTCCTCCCCTCATGGCGTTAAGCAAAATCAACAATTACTTTTAAATAGAAATCTTTCTAGTTTAAATATCACAGTCTCTTATTTAGTTTCAAAACATTTTACCTTTTATTAAATTTGTTTCAAAAAAAAAATCTATGTTTTAAGACAGTGGGGAGGCGTCTGCCTTGAATGAGTGCAGAGCCAGGTGTAACCCGTGAACATTGCCATGTGTGAGACAGAAAGCAAAAGAAGAAAAAAAATCTATGTTTTGGCATTAAAAAAAATCTCCACTAAGTTCAAAAGAGATCACCATGGATGGAGAAATTGGTTTCTCTCAGATTATTCACTAGAGTCTTATGGAACCTAAGCAGGCATCTCCCTCGCAATTTAGGTGAGCTGTCTATCTCAGCTGTTCTACCAGAGCTTAAGATTTTTTGTGGCAAAACGCTGGTAGCACCTGATTTACCATTCCTCGTACTCTTACCAGATTACATAAAATGTCTCAATAAATGAAAACTTAAACAGGAGAAGGGTTTTTGAAGTATTGGTCAATATGCTTCCAGATCAAACATGGAATGTATTTTATTTTTATAACTTTTTTGGGGTCACACCCAGAGATGCTTGGGGTTACTCCTGGTTCTGCAATCTTCAGAATTACTCCAGGAGGCACTCATAGTACCATACAGGATGCTGGGGATCAAACTTTGATTGGCAGCATGTAAGGCAAATCTCTACCCACAGTACCATCTCTCCAGTCCCTGGAATGTATTTTTTATTAAGCAAATAGAATAAGTCCTGTCAGTAGAACTTAGGTGACTATGGAGTCTACTACAAAATTTCTATCAATTAAAGATATTCACACATGACTGGGCCTTTTAATGATACCAAAACTGTAACACTCTCACAATCCCAATAATAACTTGCTACATTAATGCCTCTTTGTATTTTTTACAAGTTTATAGCATACTTGTTTATTTCAACAAACTAAGAATTGTTGCAATAGAATATTTAGGGAAAGATTTATAGCTCTACAGTTGAAGGATTAGCAGAAAGACAAAAGATAATTTTATGGCCAGTTCCTAGGCATACTATAAGAGCCAAAAAGGAAAAACAACAAATGCAAAGCACACAAACAAAAAACTTCTTAAAGCAATAGAATAATGCTTTAACACAAAAAAAACAAATTGGAATAACTGGGAAAATCCCAGTACAATATAATTGGTATTTAATTAAATATTCTTAGTTAATTATCTGGAAAACCAAACAAATAGAGGAAAATCATTTAAAAATATCAAACAACAAATGATATGAACCTAAGATTTTTTTAAAGTATTTTATTATACCACCATGAGATATACAAATAAAAAAGATATACAATTAAAAAGTTCATGTTTGGGTTTTGGTCATACAGTGTTTCAGCACCCGTCCCTCCACTTAGTGCCCATCTCCATACAAATAAAAAGATATACAATTAAAAAGTTCATGTTTGGGTTTTGGTCATACAGTGTTTCAGCACCCGTCCCTCCACCAGTGCCCATCTCCCACTAACAACATCCCCGGTTCCCTCCCCTAACCCAGCCCTGCTCCATGGCAGGTTCTTTATTTCTTTGCCTTTCTCTCTCTTTCTCTTTTCCTTCCCTTCTAGACTATGGATTACAGAACATACATTAAAAGGTTGTCATGTGAATCCTTTTGCCTCTATTTCATGCTCAGTTCTAGGTTGGCATTAGTACCCTCGACAATTATTAGCACCCTGTTCCATTTTCTGTCTCTCCTAAACTCTGACTCCCACACGTTTGTGATAATTTCCACCTTTGACAAGACCTCCCGATATATGCTTCACTTGACCTTGGATATTGGTATCATAATATGTACATATATATTTATGCCATGCAAATAAATGCAGTCATTCTGTATCTGTCTCTCTCCCTTCTGGCTAATTTCGCTCAACATAATCTTCTCCATGTCCATCCATTTATAGGCAAATTTTATAACTTCATTTTTCCTAACAGCTGCATAGTATTCCATTGTGTAGATGTACCAAAGCTTCTTTATCTAGTCATCGATTTTCGGGCACTCTGGTTGCTTCCAGATTCTGGCTATTGTGAATAATGCTGCTATGAACATAAAAGTAGGGATGGTGTTTCCGCTGCGTATTTTTGGTTTCCCCAGAGTAGATTCCCAGGAGTGGTATGGCTGGGTCAAATGGGAGTTCAATTTCTAGTCTTTGGAGGAAAGTCCATATTGTTTTCCAGAAAGGCTGTACCAGCCGGCATTCCCACCAACAATGGATGAGTGTCCCCTTTTCCCCACATCCACGCCAGCACTTGTTGTTCTTGCTCTTTTGAATATGTGCCAGTCTCTGTGGTGTAAAGTGGTATCTCATTGTTGTTTTGATTTGCATCTCTCTGATGATTAGTGATGATGAGCATTTTTTCATATGTTTTTTGGCCATTCGAATTTCTTCCTTGCTGAAGTTTCTGTTCATTTCTTCTCCCCCATTTTTTGATGGGGTTGTTTGTTTTCTTCTTGTAAAGTTCTACCAGTGCCTGATATATCCTGGATATTAACCCCTTATCAGACGGGTATTGGGTGAATATTCTTTCCCATTCTGTGGACTGCTTTTGTATCTTAGTCACTGTTTCTTTTGAGGTGCAGAAGCTTTTTTAGTTTCATGTAGTCCCATATGTTTATCTTTTCTTCTAGTTGCTTTGTTAGTGATGTTTCACCTTTGAAGATGCCTTTAGCTTCAATGTCATGGAGGGTTTTTCCTATATTTTCTTCAATGTACTTTATGGATTCAAGTCTGATATTGAGATCTTTAATCCATTTTGACCTGATTTTTGTGCATGGTGTTAGACACATGTCCAAATTCATTTTTACATGTTGCTGCCCAGTTTTCCCAACACCACTTGTTGAAGAGGCTTTCCTTACTCCATTTTTTGACTCATTGCACCTTTATCAAAGAAAAATGATCATGTGTTTGAGGTTGGGTGTCAGGATACTCAATTCCTATTCCATAGGTCCACAGGTCTGTTTTTATTCCAATACCATGCTGTTTTAATTACTACTGCCTTGTAGTACAGTTTGAAGTTGGGAAAGGTGATGCCTCCCATCTTCTTTTTTCCCGAGGATTGCTTTAGCTATCCTTGGGGGTTTATTGTTCCATACAAAATTCAGGAGCGTTTGGTCAATTTCTTTGAAGAATGTCATCGGTATCCTCATAGGGACTGCATTGAATCTGTACAGAGCTCTAGGGAGTATTACCATTTTGACAATGTTGATTCTCCCCATCCATGAACAGGGAAAAGATTTTTTAAATGAGGGAAATGGATAGTAGTTTTATCAGTTTGATGAGCTGACACACCTGTCTATTTCAAGCCCAGGTATGCCTGATCCAGAAACTCAGAGACACGGTGTAGAAATGCTACCGACTCTCCCTGTGCCAGCTGATCATGAGGGCTCCCAGGAGAGGTAGCCCTAGCCTGCCATCCCAGCAGAGCCTCCCAAAGAAGCCAGAGGAACCCCACACCATGAGGGCCGCCGTTTTCAACATCCGGAATCCACAGTTCATCAGAGTTCCACCCAGCAAGCAGAAGAGCTGATCTTTCCATTCATCATTTCATCAATGAATGCACAAGATGAGAAGCTACTACAAGAGTATCCCACCAACATGGCAGAGCCTGGCAAGCTACCCATGTCGATTTGATATGCCAAGAACCAGTCACAATTATAGATCAAATTCCTATGACCTGAAGGAATGGTTTGAGGCTTTTTATGTTCCTAGAACGAGCAGTTACCCTTGGGCTACAATACCATGTGACAGGACGTATGTAGATGTTACTGGTGCCCCTCGAGCAAATCAATGAACAATGGGAAGACAAGTGATACAAGTACTGACACAATTTCTAAGGCACAGCAGATTCTAAAGTGTAAGTTTGGTATGTCACTGAATTGAGTAGACAAATGTCAGAGTTTAGGACGCAGTTAACTAGAAGCTGTAAGACAAAGTACTGGAAGAGATTGTACATATGTATAGGTATAGGTGTACTTACAGTTGTATATATAAAGACAGAGTAGGGGAGAGGAGGGAGTGAGTGAGAGCTAAAACTCAAAAAATGCACTTGGAGTATATAGCAAAATGTGAATCTCTGCTTGGGGCAGAGACAAGGCAGAGGCCGAGGGCACAAACTAGTCAACAATGGATGAAGAAAGAAACCCCATAGAGAAGCAGGGGAGAAAAGAAACTTCAAAATTCTTATCTCATATAGTTTTTTTAGGATTTTTTATTCTCACAATACAGAGTAGAAATCTATTTTAAGTACAGTTTTCTAGCATAGAATTTTAGAATATTGTTTTAGCAAAATGGAATTAATTTATTCATATTTTAAGGCTTCTTTGGATATATTTTATTAGAACTTACAGCAAGCCTTGAAAGAGTCATTTGCATCCAAGTATCCTCACTATACACAAGAAAAATTCAAATCTACTTAAAGAAACAAAATAGTTCACCAACAATAGTAAAACCTGTAGAACCTACATAATCTTATAAAAAAAAAGGAATACAATAGAAAATAGAACTATAAAATCAGGGAAAATCAACAATAGAAATGAGGTCTGAAATAAAATGCAAATTATTTAATTTGCCCCATGGATCCTGGATGATTGATTTTCTGACACCAGAAAAGACTGAGTCCCCTGGATGAACCCAGAGTCACGGCAGAGTCTGGCAAGCTACCCGTGGTGTATTCGGATATGCCAAAAACAGTAACAATATGGACCTCATTCCCAACTATTGGAGATGTTACTGGTGCCCACTCGAACAAATTGATGAACAACAGGAAGACAACTGACAAGTGACATAAATTATTTCCTTAACTATTTTATTACTATAAATTATCATAAACAAAAATAAATTAATTTAAAATGATCAAAATATAACAACCATAAAACAGCAAACACCTCATAAAATATAGGGAGCTGAATAGATATTTTTATCAAAGAAGATTTGCAGGTGAAATATAGGAACCTGAAAATACATTTAATCATGCATATAACTAGTAAACAGTAAAGGTACCTACGCTGAATGTATTGGACTCTGGTTCAATCACTGACACCATGTATGATCCTCTTAACATACCAGGAGCGATGCTTCAGAGCAGATTAAGGGCAACTATCTGGGCACTATTGAATATGACTCCAAAACCAAAAATAAATAAAAAAGAAGTAGAAATTCTGATAATTTATTGTCAGTATAATAGAAAAAGTCATGAAATTTTATTTTAATTTCCTCATGCCCTTGATAATGCCCTATACAAAAAAGGCCAAAAAAGCTAGAAGTTTAGACTAAGGTGTCTCAGCATAAATTTAATAATTAACATAAATAATATTGTTTCTCTAAAGTAGTAAAATGAACTAACTAATTCTACCTTCTGTCATATACTTGATGTCAGGACGTTTTCCATTCTTAAACAGAAGTTACTGGAACCCAGAGGTAATGAAAGATATTTTCTGAGTAATATTGCAAGGAAATAGCAGAACTGGGATCGATATTCATCTTTTCCAGATGTTAAGATTTTTGCTTAGCTGAATGTAATCTGTATGACCTTCACTCTGTTTCTAAATCCTCCAAAGTATGCATCTGTTTTATATACTGATCTACTGAGAAAACTGCCTAACCAGATGTGATATGTAAAGTACACGAGAATAAGAAATATTTTAGTAGACATTATAATAATCAATCAAGCTAAAATTAGTTTCCTTCAGCTTTTGGTATTTTTTTTTCCTCACCAAAAACGCTCCAAATTCATGTTAAGTCAAATATTGACCTGATGGGAGAAATCAGTTTATGTTTTAAAATACTTTCAACAATTAAGGTTCAGTGAACTCATGAAATTTGCCTATAAAAGTATGGGCAGGAAGAGTAGCATGCTGAGTGAAATAAGTCAGTAATAAAGGGACAAATATAGAATGACTGCATTCATTTGCATACTATATATATAAAGTTATATGTATACATATAAATATATATATTATATAAAGTAGTATGAGACTAATATCCAATGGCAGAGAAAACAGGGGCCAGGAGGACTGGTCAATGGTTGGAACCTATCATGTGTGTGGAGGGTGGGGCAAAGGGTAGGTAAGATAGAGAAGAGAACAAAATTATGATAATCCTTGGAAATGATCACCCTGGAGAAGAACTGAGTGTTGAAAGTAGGAAAAGGCATATACATGATAACCTTTCAGTATCTGTACAGCAAACCACAATGCCCAAAAGGACAGGTGAGGGGACAGACAGACAGACAGACAGACAGACAGAGAAGGTAAAATAAAAGTGGCTGCCATAGAGTCAGGCTGGGTGGGGGAGAAGGGGGGAAATAGGGAAACTGGGGACATTGGTGCTGAGAAATGTGCACTAGTAGAGGAATGGGAGGGATGGATGATGGAACAATTGTATGGGAGGGATGGATGTTGGAACATCGTATCTGAAACCCAGCCATGGACAGCTTTGTTCTATCTCATGGTTGGTGATTCAATAAAATAAAATTTGAAATAAAAATACATCAAGAATCATGCTATGTAGGAAAATGTAGTTTCTCTAAAATATAAAGGTAGTCAAGTTTCTCCTAATAGAGTTAGGAAATAAATTTTCCTTATAGGTTACAATTTAATGTCATGATTTAATATGAAGGTTAAAATTGTTTAAAATAGACTTCTTTGACCTTGTTAAATGCCAAGCAGCACCTGTCTACATACCAGCTTACAGACTAGCCTTTATAACCACTACAGTAGACAACCGGATTTCAACTTTTCAGTACCTGTAGATTGGCACTGGTCAGTGGACTGGTGATTGAAGATCATTGATGTAAAACTATTCTCATCCAGAGCAGGATCTAAGGTAGCAACAAAGGACCAAAGGCAACACAACAGAGGAATAGATACATACAAGTGAGTTGGGGAAGGTAAATTGAAAGGTAGGGGGTATCATAGTCCTTGGAAGAAGGACATGGGGACATTGGTGATGGATGTGGTATTGGAATGATATGCAATGGGAAACCACCAACAACAGTATTGTAAATTACAGCAGCAAAATCAATAAAAATAAATGAAATTAATAAAACAACCATTCTTAGTTGTTTTCAATTCATATGTCTATCTGGTTAAGTGACCTTCCACAAGAATGGGTTATATATACATATATATGTTTTTTTTTTTTTGGGTCACACCTGGCAGCTCAGGGGTTACTCCTGGCACTGCACTCAGGAATTACCTCCTGGTGGTGCTCAGGGGACCATATGGGATGCCGGGGATCAACCCAGGCCGGCACAGGCCGGCCCTCAGGCAAACCCCTACCCACTGGGCTATCGCTCCGCCCCAATACATATATATGTATTTATACACACACATATATACACACACATATACACACAACATACATACATACATACATACATACATATATATATCATACATACATACATATATAATCATACATACATACATATAATATAAATATATATATATATATATATATATATCACTGTTCTCCCGTTCATCATCGATTTGCTCGAGTGCCCGGCCCGTACATCCCATATGTCCTGCTCAAGTAGAGCCCAAGGCTCTGGAATAAAGAGCCTCAATCATCATTCGAATGAGGTCTATAATTGTTACTGGTATTTGGCATTATATCAAATACAACACAGGCTTCAGACTGCCCCAGGTAGCATATTCTTGTAGGCATCTCTAAGTCCAGCATTTATTGATGAACCCCGAGCCACAGCGGGCGCTGATAGGCTGGTCTGCTGGGTGGAGGTCTGACGAGAGAAGTCCGGATGTGGAAAATGGAGGCCCCTCATGGTGTGGGGGTCGTCTGGCTTGTTGCGAGGTTCTGCTGGGGTGGTGGGCCAGGGCTAGAACCCACCATCCCTCCCGGGCGCCTCGTGAGCGGCTGGTCACGGGAGAGCCGGTAGCAGCTCTGCCCCATGTCTGGAACCTCTGGACTGGCATACCTGAGCCGGATTATATTATTTTATATATATACATATATATGTATATATATATTATTTATGTGCAGGTACTCTATTATAGTGATTGTATTTTTAGAATTAATCTTATTTTACCTCAACTTAATACATATATTAACGAAGTTTTCCTATCTCTGGAAAATTAAAACTGAGAATTTGAATTCAAGACTTTGACCTTGGAAAATGTTTGCTTGGTGAGATTACCTATCCTCTCCTGCTAATGTTTATAAATAATTCCAAGCACTGGGACTGCAGCAATTGTACAGTGGGTCGGGTGTTTGCCTTGCATGTGCCCAATCCAAGTTCTGGCTGATCCAAGTTCAATTTCCAGCATTCCATTTGGTTCCCAAGCACTGCCAGACGTATTTCCTGAATTCAAAGTCAGGAGTAAAACATGAGCATTGCAGGCGTGGCTCTCAAAACAAAAACAACAACAACAACAACAACAACAAATTCTAATCATTATTTTCAAATTTAACTTTGACTGTAAATACCCTAGTTTTATAAGTTCCAATACCTTACTAGAAAACTGTAGTTTTCTTACTAGAAAACTTACCAGAAAACTGTTAGGGCAAGTGTATATACTTTTTTTCCAAAATGGTATGCTTTTCTTAGTAAAAAAAAAAGGAACAATAAGAATTATACCAAAACAATAGGCTTTAACTGAGACTTTATGAGGCACACCAAGATAAGTGTGCAACCAAACTATGTTAAACCAACAATTTGCATCATAGGTGGTAGATGCAACACCAAGTAGGCATGAAACAATGTTTCAGACACAATTTATTTTCCAAAGATTCCTATCTACGTGTATTATATTTAATTTGCCAATAGGTTAAAAGAGCAAAAAATCATATTTTCACTTCTTTTTCCTTTTATTTGAATAACTAAAGCAAATTGAACTAGTGAAAAACAAAACTAAGCTAAATTTATTCCTACATTCAGTAGAATCTGTGGAGGTTGCTAGAGGTTTGGCAGTTTTTAGAATGGCTAAATGGGTCCTTCTGGTGAGATACAAATGGAGCTTTGACAGTGGACATCATGAATCCTTTATACATACGTACATACGCACGTACATACATACATACATACTTATGTATGTATATGTCTAGAAGTATGTACATACATACTTTGTATGTATATGTCTAGAAGTATAGGTCTAGAAGTATGGACCTTAACTCCTAGATTTCAATAGTGTCACAAACTATTTTGGCTATTTATTCCTCGACTCAGTTTATAGATATGAAAGTTGTAAAGGTCTTTTCACTGGACTTGATTATACATTGTTTAGGAAAAACATCAAATAAAATTCTAATGGTGAGGTTTAGCAAATTTTCCACTTGCTGGTGTTGCTGATGGAACTATAAAAATAGGTACAATGGTATCGTCAATTACTTTTAACATATTTCCTTTTCATAGTTCCTTAAAGGAGAATCACGGCATCCCTATAATTCCCAAAGTCTCAGAGGATAGATTTAAGGAATCCCTCTATGTCTTTATCAAGCTATCAAGCTTCTATATTCTCCAAAGGAAAAGGTGAAGATTTCCCTTTATACCTTACATTCTCTTTCTTAAGAGTAGATGCAGGCCGACTTCAACCAAGAATGTGGAAAGATAGTCTAAGTTGAATCTCAGCAAAACTATGTTCATGAAAAATGGACTGGTTCCAGAGGCCCCATTCACTCTCAATGGAACAAACATCTCTGAATGCAGCAGTTTTTGTGTACCTAGGTGGAGAAGTCAACATGATGAACGACCTAAAACCTGATCTGCTCAGGAGGAAGAGAGAGCAGCATGGAATGCCTTCAAAAGCATCAAAGCTATAGCTAAAAAGACAAAGAACCTCCAGCTCCGGGCACATCTCTTCAACTCCACTGTTCTCCCTGCATTAACATATGCCTCAGAGACCTGGGCCCTGCAAAAGCAGAATGAGAATGCTATATGTGTCTCCCAGAGAGGAATCAAAAGAGCTATGCTTGGAATACCACGCCTCACTCAAGTGAGAGAAGGAATCCGGAGCTCTGACCTCTGTCGCTGTTCCAGAGTCAGGGACGCTGTCTCGTTTGCCAAGGCATCAAAAATCAGATGGGCTGGACATGTAATGAGATTTGGAGGTGACCTCTGGACTAGCGCCATTACTGACTGGATCCCACAGGATGTCAAAAGATCACATGGCCGCTCACCTATAAGATGGTCAGACTTTTTTGTCAAGACCCTGAACGAACGGTTTGAGGCTCTTTGTATTCCTGAGGCAGCCAGATGCCATTGGGCTACACTGGCACGTGATAGGGTCAAATAGAAATATTACTGGCGCCCATTTGAGCAAATCGCCGAATAACGGGATGTCAAGTGATCAAGTGAAGAGTAGATGCAAACTAAATAAACCTTTTGTACCCAGATTTTACTTAGTACTTAACAAGAAAATTGAGGGGAAAATGATAACAGAGTCATTAAGCTTCTTGTAAATGCCCTTTCAAAAGCTCTGAGTAGGCAATGGTATTTTCCTGAAAATTCTTGTAAACACATCTCACAGTTTTTTTTTTTTGTTTGTTTTACACAACGAGTGAATTTTGTTTTCCATTTTCAAAGTCTTCTGTTGCTTTCAGGCTACAGGCTCAGGTAGGCCTTGCTCATTTCCGACAAATAATCTGATTATATTTGAAAATGTCTTTGTATTTATCTTTTTTAACATGCTATATGATACCCAGAGTGTTAGTGTTGTTAAGTCCTGATTTGGTTCTGCACATCTTATTATATCTGAATTTAGTTAGTATGATATTTCAGATTCCCAGATTTGAATCCTAGTTGTACCAATTCCCAGCTGTAGGTACTTGTACAAGCTTGTTAACATTTATGAATCTATTTCAATGTCTTATCAAATTGAGATAATGATACTTGCTTATAAGATTTTCATAAGTACCTTAATAATGTTATAACAATATCTTAGAACAAAAGAGATGTTTACTAAAGGGGGCCATTTTCATTTTAATATGATGCAATTGCTACAGTCTGTCTGAATTACATACACAGATCTTTTACTAGCCAGGCAGATTTAGACAAGGGGAAAATATGTCAGACTTGAATAAAAAATATTAGTAACTAATGCCAAAGTGAGAGTTCATAGCCCTGGAGTGCATTTTTATATTGGGAGCTCTAGATCCTATCTCCGGCATCATGTGATACCCACAGCATATCTGAGAGTGATCCCCAAGGATTGAGTCAGAGTTAATCTCCCTCTAGAAATACAAGATGTTGCCTGAAAAATAAATAAAAACAAAGGAACATATTTAAATATGTAGTGTAACTTGATTATACCTGATAAGTTACTTAAGTTATATTTAGATCTATCCTCATATCCCAGGAAGGAATGTGTAAAGAATAATCTTTATGTATTGTTTATTAGTGTATAAGTCTAGACTATAGCTATAATTCCATAGTCCTATTAATTTGTATTTTTAAATTATATTATTTGAGCATGACTTTGGTTTACCCAAAATTATAAATATTTTCACCAATATATGCTCTAAGAATTCACAATAAAGCAATGAGGTCCCCTACCTCCTTATTTAGTTTTATTGAAGGAAAAAAATGAGAAATCATAACCTTAAAGGCAAAGGAACAGTTTAAGAGTCTTGTAACTGCTTCCACAAGATACATGTTTACTAAGGAAATTAAGCAGATCAGGAATGCTTTGGAAAACTTTTTCAGTTTTACTGTTAAAAGAGGAGTAATATGCAAAGATATATAAAATAAAAAGGAAGTGATTGACAATAATAAATGATATTTCTTGAAAAATAACTATAATATTAATTGCTGGCCAGATAATATAAAAATATTTAATACATCAAAAAAGGGGAAATGAAAAATCAAATTTTAAAAATCAGGTTTTATAACTGCTCAGTATCTGTATAGAAATCAATAATTCACAAAGAGAGAGAGAGAGAAAGGAAGAAGAAAACTGGTACCATAGAGGCAGGCTCCAAGGTGGCAGATGGGGGTGGTGGAGGGAAACTTGGGACTTTGTTGGTGGGAAATATACAATGGTGGAAGGATGGGTACTGGAACATTGTATGACAGAAACCAGATCATGAACCACTTTGTAACTCTGTATGTCATGGGGATTCAATTAAAAACCAAAACAAAACATAAAACAGGGTTGAAAATGATGAGACAAATAATGCAGCCTTATATCATTTTTCCAAACATTAACAGTCGAGAAATTCATTGAGAAGAAGTGAATATAAACCCATGTTTATTTATAGTGAAAATGTCTTTATAGAGAAAATGTCTTTTAAAAAACTGGACAATATAACTGTGGTTACAGAAATTTTATATTAATTTGTAACAGAAACATGAAAGATCATGATGTCACTTATCACTTGTCTTCCTATTATTCATCAATTTGCTTGAGCGGGCACCAGTAATGTCTCCATTCGTTGGGAATGATCCATTATTGTTACTGTTTTTGGAATATCAAATACACCACGGGTAGGTTGCCAGGCTCTGTCATGGCTCTGGGTTCACCCCAGAGGGCCCAGTCTTTTTCTATGTCAGACCATCAATCATACAGGGCCCACCAGGCAGAACCCTGGGTGTATACAAGCCAGTCTCCCATTTTCCACCTGCCAACGCAGCCAGGCACCACAGCCTAACTTGCAACACTTTGAGGGGCAGAGAAACATCATGATAAAATTTTTAATAATACTCTAGGAATCTTCCTTCATTACATATATAGCTACAATGATAGCAGTTTTTTAAGAAAGTGCATGTAGGAAATGAATGATCACTTGATCTCTTGATCACTTGACACCCCGTTATTCATCAATTTGTTGGAGTGGGCACCAGTAACATTTCCATTTGACCTTATCATGTGCCAGTGTAGTCAAATGGCATTTGCTTGCTTCAGGAATATGAAGAACCTCAAACCACTCATTCCATGTCTGGACGAAAAGTCTGATCATCTTGTTAGTGGGCAGTCACGTGATCTTTTTACATTCCATGGCATTCAGTCAGAAATGACTCTAGTCCAGCGGTACATGTTCAGTACATATTATTTCCGATGCCTTGGCAGCGTTCTTTGTCTTTTTTAGCTATTTCTTCAATGCCTTTGAAGGCATTCTTTGCAGCTCCCTTCCTCCTGCGCAACTCGGGTTTTAGGTCATTCATCATGTTGACTTTTCGACCTAGGTGCACATAACTGCTGCATTAAGATATGTTTGTTCCATTGAGAGTGAATGGGACCTCTGGAACTAGTTCATTTTTCATGAACATAGTTTTGCTGAGATTCAGCTGTAGACCTATCTTTTCACATTCCAAGTCAGCCAGCATTTGTGCTGCGTGGCTAATGTTTGTGTTATTAGAACGATGTCATCAGTGAAGTGGAGGTGGTGTAGTTGCCGACTGTCTAGCGTCACTCCCATTCCCACTTCACTTTCATTTTAGAAACATGAAATCATTAGATGCCCAAACTAAATATTTGTCAAAAGAACAGTAAAGAAAAATGTAAAACCAGAAACATACCCTACTATTGATTGTAAAATACATAATACAAAGCTCTCTTCAAAGATTGAATGTAATTATTTCAATAACAATAATGTTTTGGGCATTAAACCAAGACATTAGGAAAAGGAGGGTAGTGGAGGTTAGGTAATCGTAAGGGAGGGAGAGGGGGAGGAGAAAAGGGAAGAGATCTTTCATTGAACATGGATGGCATTAACATGGTGTCTTGTTAAACAAAATGTTCAACCAAAAAAGTCAGGATAAAGAAATAACAGGGCATCACATTCAAATATAGAATATTAATCAATTAAGCCAGGAAATAAACAAAAGCCAATGTACACAGTAAGATAATTAATGGAAATGTGAGATAATAAGTTGATTTAAATTTCTGACTTCAATTTGCTAAATACATTGATTTGAAAATTTTAACTTTTTGATAAAATCTATAGCAGAGTTTTATAATAAATTTTACTGCATTTATTAATGATATTTTATGGTTAAAGTACTGTTGCAGTACACTGTTGTCCAGTCTCTGCATCGTGCCTGGATTTATCTCCTGAAGTCCACTTTGCAGATAGGGGCAGGGAAACTGAATCTGTAACCTGTATGAATCTGTGACTTTATGTGACAGTTATCTTACCGTGTATTCTGTGTTAGCTGGTATAAATATTTTCTCTCATGCTACCACACTCATTGTGGGATTAGCCAAATCTTACCAGTATTTTTATCTGGCTAAGTTGGATCTCTAAGTATAATATAGTTGTAATTAGATCAGAGAGAAATGCTGTTTGCCTCCAAGCAAGGAATCTTGGCTCTCTAATAAGTCTAAAGGCTAATATCCAAAACAACTCTCAAATAAAGACAAGGATCTTGTGAAGATTTGGAGAAATATATGCCTGGCTGTAGAATATCCATGGTACAGATAAATGACTTTTGTATTAATTCTGAGATATAGTTCATCTCAGATGCCCTTCCTCCACTCTGCATATGGCTTTTAGGGAAACTTCAAGGGCAGACCTTGGCTGGGGCAATATTAACATTTCAATGGAACTAGGTGAGGTCCTGGGAGAAGCAAGCCTGAAGGAATTAGCCTTAACTGCTAACCATTGATGTGGGCTGGTCAGGGCTGAAAAGATATAAAAGCACTAACCTTCTCTTCCTTCTCTCCACTCTTTCTCTCTTCTCTCCCTGACTGCCTGATCTTTGCTTCGCTCTCCTTCTCTTGGTTCTCTTCCCTGTGCTGGACTTAGCACAAGGTAGTGGCCTTCTTGGCCTAGGATTCTAAACCTACATGTGGCCAGGGCCAGCCAGGAACCTAAAGTCTGGGGTTTTCCTATTATTGAATTGTATACCAGAACATGTGAGAGGAAAGCCCCTTGAAATTTTGCTGGATTTATGAGTATTTGTCTGCCAGCCGCCGATCCCCTTGGGGCAGAAGGGGATCCCTGACCCTGCTCCTCAGTTTTGTCAAGGAACTGAGCATTATTCAAGAAAGTACTTTTATGTAAGTGTATCTTGTTGCAAAAGTGTTAGATAGCATTTGTAATAAAAAAAAGAACAGTTAATTTTGTATTCCTGTCTTTAATAGGAATTTAAAAATCGATTCAGTGAACAAATACGCTTACCCAGTTGAGAACTTTCTGAAGAAAAATCTTTCATCTCACAATATTCTAAGAGACACCCTTCATAGCAGTGTTTTTTTTTCTTTAAGATGTATCAGAAAAATGAGAACTGGATTCTCCTGTTCTAAGGCAGAAAACTTCATTTAAGTAGAACACAGATTTTATAGTTTTAAGCCAGTGGGATAAAATGCACCAAAAATATGCTTTTTTGCCTCAACGTTTTCATTTATTCTTTGAGTTGCACTGGTAGTGGGTATCGTCCAATGCCTTGCTCACTCTTCTTTTTTGGATGGGAAGCAGTGAGTAGAAAATTCATTTTATAAAGAAAATATGAACATATATCTATAATGGTTCTTCCAGAGTTTTGAAAGCAAGCCTAAAAGTAGTGTACAAGCTCCTTGATCTTCTATACCTTGTGTGAAAATACAAAAAAAAGTTTCACTAGCCAGGATACCAATTTGAGAGGGGAAAACTGCTGAAGTCTGAGTTTAGAATTGCAAAACAATTCACTCACTTATGTAAATCGTGTTCTAAAATATCCTCTAAGAATAGTTGATATTTTTATTTCATCTTATTTCTTAGGATATTTTCAAAATCAGGGGGGGGAGTATATAGATTCTGGTTGGTAAGTGGTCACTCTAGTAACCCCACCTAACATAAATATATAAAATGAAACCTATTTCATTATTGTTTAGTTATTTTGCTTTATTAAGATCTCTGGAGGATTGTTTGGAAGACCATTGACATCGATGTGTGTCCAAGATAGAGAGACCATGCATAAAATATGGATGAGTTAATTCTATGTGAATGATGACAGTTGAGGCATAGTCTCATGGATAAAAATGTGTAACTCTCAATTTGTGGAGAATGATTATCTCTGAGATAATATTCCACTGGATTTGCTGATGACACTTATCTTTAGCATTAAAACAAAACTGAATGATAACTTCAAGACTATTAAGAATTATTAAAAAGTAAAAAAATAAAAAGAATTATTACAAATCTTTATTTTATTGGTCATCAAAAATATGAAACTTACTAGCAGAATATAATCTTCAGTCAAGATACAGTAACATGTCTTAAACAACTAAAAATTTAAAATGGTGACAGTAAGAGGAAAAAGTATTAATAAAAGGAGTGAGAAAACTTTTGTGGGGTAATTGATATATTTTGTATATTTAGTGCTGTTTATCATAGGTGAACATATTTACCAAAATTTAGTAAATGACATTTATTTTTATATGTACATAAAACTATACATCAAAGTGTAGTTTTGATTACTTTGCAACCAAAGTAATTCTTTTTCAGCATTTATATAATAGCATTTCATAAAAATGTCTACCAGAATATTTTTTACCATGGAAAAGAAACGGATTAGGAACAAAAGCCATAATTTTTTGGAAGCTGTCTATATAAGTTTCTGTTACTTTTTGTTTTAAGTAAAGCATAGGGTAAATATATGTGAATACGTGTTTAGACAAATGCATATACCCTATAGTCAGTACACTAAATAAAAAATAGTTATGAAATTATCCTAGAAATTTCCTTCATGTTTATTTTCAGTCTTTCTCAGAGTCAGTATTATTTATATCAGTATCACTAGATCACTAGACATCCCATTGTTCATTGATTTTCTCCAGCGGGCGCCAGTAATATTTCCATTTGATGCTATCACGTGCCACCATAGCCCAATGGCATCTGCTTGCTTCAGGAATATGAAGAGCCTCAAACAGTTCGTTCGCTTGACAGCGTGGTACTGGAATAAAAACAGACCTGTGGATCTATGGTATAGAGTTGAGTATCCTGATGTCCATCCTCAAAGACATGATCAGTTAGTCTTTGATAAAGGTATAAAGACTCCAAACTGGAGTAGGAAAGCCTCTTCAACAAGTGGTGCTGGGAAAACTGGACAGCTACATGTAATAAAATGAATTTGGACCTGTGTCTAACACCTTGCACAAAAATCAGATCAAAATGGATTAAAGATCTCAATATCACACGTGAATCCATAAAGTACATTGAAGAAAATATAGGAAAACCCTCCACGACATTGAAGCTAAAGACATATTCAAAAGTGAAACACCATTAGCAAAGCAACTAAAAGAAAAGATAAACATATGGGACTACATGAAACTAAAGAGCTTCTGCACCTCAAAAGAAACAGTGACTAAGATACAAAGGCAGTCCACAGAATGGGAAAGAATATTCACCTAATACACATCTGATAAGAGGTTAATATCCAGGATATATCAGGCACTGGTACAGCTATATAAGAAGAAAACAGCCAACCCCATAAAAAAACGGAGAGAAGAGATGAACAGAAACTTTGACAAGGAAGAATTCAAAGGCCAAAAGGCATATGAAAAAATGCTCATCATCACTAATCATCAGAGAGATGCAAATCAAAACAACAATGAGATATTACCTCACACCACAGAGACTGACCCATATTCAAAAGTAAAAGCAACAAGTGCTGGTGTGGATGCGGGAAAAGGGGACTCTCATCCATTGTTGGTGGGAATGTCGACTTGTACAACCTTTCTGGAAAACAATATGGACATTCCTCCAAAGCCTAGAAATTGAGCTCCCTTTTGACCCAGCCATACCACTCCTGGGAATATACCCTGGGAAGCCAAAAACACACAGCCGAAACACAATCCGCACTTTTATTTTCATAGCAGCACTATTCACAATAGTCAGAACCTGGAAACAACCAGTATGCCCGAGAACTGATGACTGGATAAAGAAACTGTGGTACATCTATACAATGGAATACTATGCAGCTATTAGGGAAAAATGAAGCTATGAAATTTGCCTATAAATGGATGGACATGGAAAGGATCATGTTGTGTGAAATTAGTCAGAAGGAAAGAGAGAGACATAGAATGACTGCATTTATTTGCATGGCATAAATGTATCAGGTGATCTTACCAAAAGTGGAAATTACCACAAACTTGAGGGTGTCAGAGGGTAGGTAAGATAGAGAAGGGAACTTGTGTGAATAAATGTCAAAAGGGCTGATACCAACATAGAACTGAGCATTAAATACAGGCCAAAAAATGCACATGAAGGCTTCCAAGTGTATGTAGTGCAACCCACAATGTATAAGAGAAGGAAAAGAGACAGAGGGAGAGAGAAAAGAGATAAAGAACCTGACATTTAGGCAGGCTATGGCAGCGGGAGGGAATTGGGGACATTGGCGGTGGGAAATGGGCACTGGTGGAGGGCGGGTGCTGGAACACTCTGTGACCGAAACCTCCAAACATGAACAACATTGTAATTGTATATCTCACGGTGGTATAATAAAATGTTTAATTAAAAAAAATAAAAAAAAAAAAAAAAAAAAACTGTTCGTTTGAGATAAACTGTTTGTTTATCTCCACACCCCTCTCAGAGAGCCCAGCAAGCTACTGAGAATATACCATCCTCACTGCAGAGCCTGGCAAGCTCTTCTTTGCATATCCAAAACCAGTGATAAAAATGTTTATATCAATATAGTAAGAGTTAATATAATAATATTTAAATTGCATTAAAATTTAACATATATTCAAGTTTTATATTTTATATAATTATGCGAATAAATATTATGAAATAAATTGCTATTTAAATATAAGTTTTAATAATTTAAAAAGTTCAGTGAATGTAATTATAAGCATCTCCATTTATATTTATAATTTTTTCAGCTTAAACAATTTTTCTCCTCCTTAAAATACTTTCAGTTACAGTGACCTTTGGGTAAAACTCATAAATACTGCTGTTCATTTACAACTCTGCTTTCCTTAGTCTTTTTTTCTCTTATTTATTTCTAACCATTTCTATTGTCTATCTTTAAGTCACTTTATCCTACATTGAATTTATGTTATATTAACACCTTATAATTTCATAATTTTATCTCTAGACTTTTATCTTTGCCATTTAAATTGTTTTGTAAAATTCCCTATACACCACCATGTGGTTCATCTGTAAGTTCAAGAACTGAGAGCCTACCTACTACGGAGAGTATCCCACCCGCAGAGCAGAACCTTGCAAGCTACCTGTGTTTTATTCAATATGCCAAAAACAGTAACAGTAATAGACCTCATTTCCATGACCTGAAAGAATGGGTTGAAGCTCTTCATGTTCCTGCAGCGAGCAGATGCCTTTGGGCTACACTAGCATGCAACAGGGATGAATGGAGACGTTACTAGAGCCCGCTTGAGCAAAATGAACGAGCTCGGGAAGATAAGTGAAGAAGTGATATTGCATTTTTTTTCTCTCACAGTCTATATAAGTTCTTTTATGCTTTTACAGTAATTATTCTATTTTTTAAAGTTCTGGTCAGCTATTATCTACTTCTGTGATATCTGTGGGTTAATCTGGGTGCGTTTATGAACCTAAGTATTTTTAACAGATTTTTTATAGGTCCAATTTTTTTTTTTTGCTTTTTTTGGGGGTCACACCCAGCAATGCTGAGGGGTTACTCCTGGATCTTTGCTCAGGAATTACTCCTGGAGGTGCTTGGGGACCATATGGGATGCCGAGGATCGAACCCGGGTTGGTCGTGTGCAAGGTAAATGCCTTACCCACTGTGCTATCGCCTCTGGCCCCAAGGTTCAAATTTTTTAAATTGACCATTTGATCACTTGACATCCCGTTATTCGTCGATTTGCTCGAGATGGCGCCAGTAACAGTTCCATTTGAGCCTATCAACTACCAGTGTACCCCAATGGCATCTGCTTGCTATAGGAATATAAAGAGCCTCAAACTGTTCATTCATGGTCTTGACGAAGAAGTTTAACCATCTTGTAGGTGGGCGGCCACCTGATCTTTTGACATCCTGTGGTGTCGAGGCGCTCCGCCAGAGTCCCCGACAGTGCCGGGAAGCGAGTTCTCCTTCTACCTCCAAAGCCGGCGAGGAACGGATGAAAACTCAGGAATCCGATGCAGTTTTAAAAGGCTTTACTTATCACAGGTTCAGGCATACAAATCAGCAAAAGGAAAAACCCGATGCTTAGGATTCCAGGCTAGAACCCCAGCCACGTGTAGGCCAAGATGGCGACCACCACGTGTAAAAGCTTCCAAGGGGAATGAACGCTCACAAGGAGAAATCCCACAAGGAAGAAGGAAGGGAGAGTGGGAACCGGCTAGTTTATATCCCTGTAACTCAGACCTTCCTCCCACTGTTATGGAAAGCAGGGAGGGTCCAATGCCCTTAGGTAATCCCTCCCTGCATCTCACCTAGGGCCTTTACTGTGCTAATGTTTTGAGCCAGGAATGCCTTTGTAATGTAGACAAGGGGGTTTCTGAGATGGCATGTCACTGTACCAAGAACCAACACCAATGCCAGTTAAATATTTCTCCAAGCCTTCACAAGTCTCCTCTACTTCATTGTAGTTTTATATTTTAGTTGCCTTTGAGTATATCAGGGAGCCATGCTTGTTTGCTTGGAAGCAAACAGCATTTCTCTCTGGTCTAATTACTTAGGTGTCCTACGTGGCCAGGCTAATATGCTGGTAAGATCTAGCTAGTCCCACGATGATTGTGATAGCATGGGAGAATATTTATACCAGCTAGTACAGCATGCATGGTCGGATAAACTGCCACATATAGACTACCCCCTTATCTACGGAGTGATTTGCTGGGAGGCAATCCAGAGCAGATGCAGTGGCCCTTAGGAGTCCTGCAACACTGTGGAATCCAGTCAGTAAAGGCTCTGGTTCAGCGACCATCTCAAAATCTCATTACATGTCCAGTCATCTGATTTTCAATGCCTTGGCAAATGAGACAGCATCCCTGATTCTCAATCGTTGACAGAGGTTGGAACTCAGGATTCCCTCTCTCACTTGAGTGAAGCATGATATTCCAAGCATAGTTCTTTTGATTCCTCTGTGGGAGACCCGAATAGTGTTCTCATCCTGCTTTCGTAGGGCCCAGGTATATTAGGTGTATTTTAATGCAGGGAGAACTGTGGAATTGAAGAGTTGTGCCCAGAGCCAGAGGTTCTTTGTCCTTTTAGCTATTTCTTCGATGCTCTTGAAGGCATTCCATGCCGCTCTCTTCCTCCTGCACAGCTCAAATGCTAGGTCACTCATCATGTTGAGTTCTCGACCTAGGTACACATAAACTGCTGCATTCAGAGATGTTTGTACCATTGAGAGTGAATGGGGCATCTGGAACTAGTTCATTTTTCTAGACCATTTTTTTGTTTTGAGATTCAGCTGTAGACCTATATTTCCACATTCTCAGTCGAAGTCAGCCAATATTTTTGCCGCTGGCTAATGTTTGGTGTTTTAGAACAATGTCATCAGGAAAGCAGAGGTGGTGTAGTTGCTGACCGTCTATCTTCACTCTCATTTCACATTCTAATTGTCGCATGACATTCTCTAGAGTAGCACTGAAGAGTTTTGGTGAAATGGTATCACCCTGCCAAACCCCTCTTTTGACATCAATGATCACTTCCTTATAGAATGAGGAGATCCTGGTGGTGAATCCATAATACAGATCACGAAGGATCTTGATGTCTTGGGTTTGAACACCCTGTTTAGCTAGGGCTTCCATGACCGCTTCAGTCTCCACAGAATCAAAGGCTTTTTTTAAATCAGTGAACGTGAGACAGAGCGGCATCTTGAACTCCCTACAAACCTCAATGAGCTTGGTTACAATGTGAATATGGTCGATTGTGTTGAATCCTTTTCAGAACCCAACTTGCTCGCATGGTTGTCCTTCATCTAATGTTTTTTTATTCTGTAGCATTATTGTTCTGAAAGAATAATAGACGTGGAGTAATACAACCAATATAATGCCAGTTTATTTTGTTGGTATTTTGCTGAGTGGTGATTCCTTAATGTTTAATTGATAAAATGAAGAGCTTTCCCTGTGTGATTCAGTCATAGGCAAGGAAATTGAGTCTTACCTCTCACCACCCATATTACAGCTTTTTATACTTTAATAATAATAACTTCACATAGGACTTATATATTCATTTTTTAAATTGTCACTACAGTTTAGGTATGGTGTTTATAATGGTGACTGTTTATTGTTTTGATAACAAAATTACTGCAATGTAACACCACCAAAGAGCCCCAGACCCTCTATTTCCTTACCTTACTTCTAGTCTTCCTTTCTCCACCCCCCACGCACCCTCCCACTCTGGCTTGATAATCTGAGTTTTATATATGCAAGTAAGGCCAAGGGTTTGCTATCATTTCATATTATTTATTTCTTTGTTTTGTTTCTCTCACAGGGTATCATAAACAACCCAGATTAATGAATAAAGAAGTTATGTGATACATACACAAACATGTATTTGTGCTGTACACACACACACACAGCATGGTATATTATGGTTCTATAACAAAAGATGTGCTCTCCAACATATCACCTTTTAGTCAGTGTTTGAGCCAGAAACTATATGGGGATGTACCTAGTTAAGCAAATTAGTTTAGGAGTTTTCAACCCTGGAAGAATGAGAGAGGCTGCCCAGGTTCTTTCTGCATTTGTCACATGTTCACTTTTTCCCCCTGAAAATTAAAATGGGAATTTTGTTATTACAGACATAACGCTATTAAGTTTCAAGATTTGGAGCATCCGCACCCATAGTTTCTGGTCGTACCACTCTTATGGCTTGCTATATTCTTCTTGATGTAAAAATGTCATGCTGCTGACAGGTTCTTTCCATGATTTTTCTAAATATAGTCCCAATTATTGGCCCAGAAGCTGCTGCAGGTCACTGTTCAACTATGCATGACTTCATTTTCAGGAAATCAGTTCATCAAAATTACCTGCATTAGAATTGTTCAATAGTCTTATAAACATGTGCAACAAGACATATAAACATGATAAAATATATCCATATTTTATTTTGTATTTGATATGCCAAAATCAGTAACATATATACCACGCTCCCATGACCTGAACAAATGGCTTGAGGTTCTTTGTGTTCCTGGTGTGAGCAGATGCCCTTGGGCTACACTAGAGTGCAACAGGATGTATAGAAATGTTACTTGTGCCCCCTCGAGCAAATCAATGAACAATGCGAAGACAAGTGATACAATTGATACAAGTGAATTAACTTTTTGAACTCACTGGCAAATTAAATGAAGATCTGACCTACTTACCAACTTACCAACAGGTTCACATCCTTAGCATTATTTAAATGATATTTAAGATAGCCATAATTTCCTTATAGAAATACTTTCCTGTGCACTTCAAAACATCTACTATCTTTAGCCCAATGTACCTAAAACAAGGCACAATCTCTAGCTGTGAAAACCGAAAATGTTTGCAAACCTTGCCAAGAACAGATCCTGTTCATTTCTTAAGAAAATATATTTTGTATTACTTCTAAATTTTTTGTGAAGACTCGTGAAATGTACAATATTTTAGTCAAAATGGAGAGGAATAGCTTTTGGTTATCTTTAAGCATTGTCTTAATTTTTAAGTAGCAATTTATTTTCTGTAATGGAAACATATTTCAAAATTTTATCAAAGGCAGCTTCTGCTTTAAAGCCATCATTAAAAATGATTTTCTTTTACCAGACTATAGCAAATAGTTTAAAAGTACTCCTTGGAGGCCATACAAATTAATACTCAGTTTAATGCTTATTATGAATAATACTTATTATAATTAAATTGATATTATTGTGATTGTTTACCATCATTATGGTTATCATTGCTTCTGCTACTAAGAGACCCAACAGATAATCACAGCCTGGCAGAGAAAGAAGAATGAAGTCATACCATGCAGCATATGTGTAGAAACCTGTGGTCACAGGTTGGCCCCAATGACAGGAATAAGGACAAAAGCCTTGGCTGAGGTGTCCCAAAGTCCATCTTTGGCAGAGGGTGTCCCAAATGTCCATCTTTGGCAGAGGGTGTCCCAAATGTCCATCTTGTGCCTGGCATATGTTTGTTTTTAAAATGCCAAAACTCACGGACGATGGATTCCTTTTAGTTCAGAATCCATCTGTCAGCCTTCAGTATTCCAATTTTTAATTTTAAGGACAGATTTATATTGTAGTGTTATCTGTTTTCATTCTAACATTGGACTAAACAATCTGCAGAGAAAACAAGGTCACCACAGACTATTACATGAGGTTGCTTTAACTGATGGCAGTAAAGAAAACAACTACCAAAAGAGTAAAAAGAAAAAAATGAATTCTGTTATTTAGAGAAAGGCTCTAGTTAAGATTCCTGACACCAGCATTTCATGAGTATCTCTTATAGTCATTTATTATTTTCTGCCTTCTGAAAACAAAATCTTTAGAAAAGACCACAAATAGAATCCTTTAGATAATACTACTTGAGTCCTAAGATATAAAATACTTTGTCCATTCTTAGCTTTTTTTTTCCTTTTAATTTAGTTTTCTGCTTTGTTGACTGCTATAAGTGTACTTGGAGTTTCTTAAATATTGAATCCATCAAACACTAGTTTCAGGGGGAAAAAATACACCTCTTAATACCCAATCACTACAAAAAGGAGCAGTTGATTCTTATCACTAAAAGTTTCAGATGTTTAATCCTAAAGAGTTACTTCAAGAGTAATTTCACCCATGCAGTTGGCTCAGTAGGATAAAAAAGATTTTTAAGCCCTCAGGTCTAAAACAGCATTGAGAATGAATACAGTTTATATGATTTCTTTTGATTGGGAGAGGAAGAGATATTTTTCTTTTGCTTATGTCAGTATACATGCATACACTAGCTGAAAGACATAAAGAAGTAAAATTGAGAAATGCCACATAAACTAGAAATATTTAGCCATAGATATTAATGGATTTCTTCATCTTTTAACTATAGAGTTCTGAGTTTTGAAGTCTATATAACTTAGGGAACTTATATAGATTCAAATTACTACCTATATGCAATAAAACCATATATTTTTAACTCTTGTTACTATAGATAAATTTTCCAGGCTCCTATGTAAAGACATGCTTATAACTGTGAAATGAATTAGTAGAAATTCACCAATATCCCCTCATCTACTGAATGACTCTCATCAATCTATATATCTGCTCTATCTGCTCTAATTTTTCTGTATTAAAATGAAAGAAACAATTATATGATCTCTCAGTGCCACTTCTGTAAATGTCAGTCCTTTTTCTTGTTCTTCAGAAGAAAAAATGACAGAATTATTTATGTTTTTCCTATGATTTCTCTCTATACATTATCTTCTACATTATCACCAATCAGAACCTTTTTTGTTCTCACTATGTTAAATATATTTTTTAGAGTGAATAATGAGCTAAAGTATTCATTGCTCAGTTTCCATCTTACTGTTGACACATCAGAACCATGTGACAGCTAAGTATATGTATTACTTAGCACATGTTCTTTACTTGGCTCCCAGCCAAACCTTTTTTTTCTTCCAGTGTCATTGACTGTTTAGCCTTAAATCTGTGGCACATTTCATTCATAGACTTAAGCATTCTCTTTCCCCAGGTGTATGTATTTATATTTTAAAAACCATTTCATACTGCTCTCAGTGTAGGTTGAATTTCTTTTGGCTTTGCTGAATTTGAGTCAAACTGTATGCCTAGCTTTGAACAATGACATGCTGGCCAATATTTTATAAGCAAGGACTCAAAAAATATTTTATCATCAAAGTAATATGCCTAGATTTGTCCACTGGTGCCAAAAGGAGGGCTGACATATGAAGCAGTTTCCAGAAATATGCTGCCCTGGTCCATTCCATTTAAAACAAAATTTCTAGTCAGGCTGCAGACACTTAAATGAGTCCAGCCAGTCAAGGCCATCTGAGTCTAACCTAAACTATTTATATAAATTAACATAAATTAATAACATGACCATATGGCTTCATTGACATATAGAAACAAAACCAATGAATAATCACAACAGCAAAAAGTTTTACAGACTACATGGACAGACAAAGCAGTGATTACCAGAAAGGAAAATGGGGAATAGTTTGTTTGTGTCAAGGCAATTCAATGTTTGGTAAACAACGAAAACTAATAATGTATTTTCAACCCATGATTCTGTTGAACAACTGACATAAAATTCTTAAAAAGTGCCAGATTGCCACCAATCACAGTCTTTTTTTAGTTTTACTCTGTCTATATGTGTGGAGTTCATGGTGTGAAAGTGTGATGTGACTTCCCTCCATGAATATAAATCCTTAGATGTATTTCTTTATATTAGCTTCCTCTCATACAGTGTTTCACATAAGAGATGATCTGGAGGAAGGGACTGAGGACCTGTCATTAACATTTGTTTAGACATGGCCTAGGTGTGGTTAACCTGGAGATTTGCATGAGAGTCCTGGATTTTGACTTTGTAAAATTTGGCCCACAAGAGCTAGCAGCCTTTTGCCTTTGGTTCTTGCTTTTGGCAGCTAGGGAGGAGAAAAAGGTGCTGACTTGGAGAAGACCATTTGGTGCGAGACATCTTGGCCTGAGCACATGGTCAAAGAGATCTGATCAACAGTTCTAAGTCTGGGGAATGCTTGGCCTGGATTGTAGTGGGAGAGTGTGATTAGTTGTTAGTGATTAAAAGCAAAAGCCTTTTGGAACTGTACTGAAACTGTGGACTTTGTCCAAGATCGCTGGCCACAGAGGCAGCCAGGAAACTCAATCCCTGATACTGCGGGGTCCTAGCAGATCTCCAACATTCTATGGTCCTGTATCAAAAAAAAAAAAAATCCTTTAGAATTCTAGGTTTCAAAATGGCAAATGTATTTTATATTTTGTAATTGGGCAAACAAATTAGAAATAATAGGAACAGCAAAAGTATTTTTTATATTATGTAACTGGATAATCAATTTAGAAATATTAGGCTTTGGGCCAGTGTAATGGTGAAGCAAGTAGGGTTCTTGTCTTATACGTGGTCAATCTAGGCTTAATCCCTGACATCTCCTATGGTCCCTTAAGCCTGCCAGGTGTTAGCCCTGCATGAAGACCCAAAGTAAGCCCAAGCACCACCAAGTGTGACACCAAAACAAAACAAAAACAAACCAAAAAGAAGAAACTAAAAATGCCTGTCATAGAGGCAGTATGAGATGTGGGGAGAGAAACTAGGGACAGTGGTGATGGGAAATTGCACTGGTGGAGAAATGGAGTTGAAACATTATATGATGAATCCCAATCATGAACAACTTTAAAATTGACTATCATATGGTGATATAATAAAAAATAAAAATATTTTAAAAGAATGTATTGTTAGAGCCAGAGAAATAGTACAGCAGATTAAGTGTTTGCCTTGCACACAGTGAATCCGAGTTTGATGAGGCATCCCAAAGTCCCTGAGCACTGCCAGGATTGATTCCTGAGCACAGCACAAAGAGAAAATTCTAAACACTGTTGGTGTTAGGTATACCCTACCCTGCTCCCTTTAATTGTTTGGTTTAGTTTTCACTTTAAAGTTGATGTTAATTCTCTAGAATGCTAACAATTCCTTCCATATCATAATATGAAAATCTAAAATGGGTCATAAAATCATTTTATCTTTCCTCTAGTCTGTATGCAGAACTGCATTTAAAAATAGTCAAGTTGTGTGTTGCTAATCTATTTTCTAATTCAGCATTTTCTAAGTCTTGATAAAATTGCTGCTTGTTTATTATTTTTTAATCCCTAAAGAACAAACAGCTTCGTAAAGTTCAAATGTGAATGTCTGCTGCATGATCTTCCAAGGGAATGTCTCAGATAGATAATAACAGTATATTAAAGACATCTTTTCATCTGCATTATTTCAGGGTTCTTATCTCCATTTTTCCTTACATGGTATGAGTGGAAGTGATACAATAGAAGTATCTACTATAGCAGATATTTTCATAGGCATGATATTGACCCTGATGGTCCTTCACAGAACACACACTAAATGGTACCATTATGGTTATTCTCCAAATGGATTGTCAATGTAATTGCCATTGTACAAAAAACATTGTGAACATTTACTGCTTTTCTGCTTTGACAGCAAATACTTTTCAAGCATGAATATCTATGCAATTAAAATCACAAACATAATCAAAGCCACAAAGTACCCATCTTCAACTCTCAATTTTTTAAATTATGCTAGTTCTACCACCCCCATTTAAATAGAATAAAATGGTTCCACATTACAGATTCAATATTGATGTGAATTGAATAATGCAATTAATCAGGATCTTTAGTTATATAATTATCTTTCACACTAGTAAATAATTTTATGCATCAGTTTACATTCATTGAATTAAAAATTTAAAATAAATAGTTATCATAAAGAACAGAAGCATGGCATTTTTAAGAGCAAATCAATCAGGTTTGTAGGCTAATTGGTAAAGAAACATAGACACATAGAAACACAGATACATACTACACACCCCATCTTTCAAGTAGCTCAAGAAAAATTCCAGATACATTTATCATTTCTTTCTGCTGCAGTACTATATTGTACCAGAAGAACAGTCTGTAACGTTTAGGCCAAATTTTAATCAAGTTAAAATTGTAAGAGTGTCAAAGAGTTATGGGTCAATTTGAGTCAAAATAGCTGACTTATAAATTCTCCCAGATTGGGTCGAGGAAGAATGCAAGAGTCCATTCACTTGAACGGAATGGAGGCTGCGGTATTATCTGTTCTGCATGCAAGCATTAGAAGATTACTGTATATATTAAATTTGTTTGATGGATTGCACATTCTCACTGAGAGACTACTGCAAGAAATAAGCATGGGACAGGACATGACTGAAAGGGAGAGAAAATGAAGAGTGGAAAGCAGGGACATTGTCAACAGTTAATACAAAAAGCTAAGGAGAGTGTTTCGGTGAACAATCTTATTGAAACCTATCTGACAATATCTTTAAAACAAACTCCATTCAAAGGTAAGGGAGATACAGTTTAAAAGCACTCCTCTTTAAACTGTATTTGATTTGGCATATCAAATATGACACGGGTAGCTTGCCAGACTCTCCTGTGTGGGCAGGATACTCTTGGTAGTATGTATACTCTCAGTTCTTGCATTTACTTATGTACTGCATGGCCACAAAGTGACCACGCACAATTGGAAGAGCCAGTAGCAGCTCTGCCCCATGTATCTGTGTCTCTGGTTCATGGCTGACAGCCGGGAGCAGTAGAAATCAATAACAAGTCATATATATTGGAGAAGAAAACTTTCCTAAGTAACAGACAGAAAGTCAGATCTGCTCTGACCTCAAATCTTGCTAGTCAGAATAATTCCAAATGGCTTCAAAGTTTAGGTGCAACTTGATTTTTTATTGTTGAAGTATGCTAAAAACACTTAAATCAGTACTTCTGCAAGAAGTCACAGTAAGTTCAGAATTAGAACATTTTCAAATTACATAAATTATCACCAAGAATATTTAACTATGTAACTGCATATCGGGAGCCCAAAGTAATATTAACAAAAGAAGCCTAGAAAATGTGTTATAATATAGTTGTAATTTTATTTATGTTTTATATATCACTTGTATCACTTGTCTTCCTGTTGCTCATCAATTTGCTCAAATCGGCACCAATAACACATCCATTCATCCCTGTTGCATGCTAGGGTAGCCCAAGGGCATCTGCTCACACCAGGAACATGAAGAGTCTCAAACCATTTGTTCAGAACATGGAAATGAGGTCTACTGTTGTTACTGTTTTTGGCATATCAAAACGACACCGGTAGCTTGCCAGGCTCTGCTGTGTGGGCAGGATACTCTTGGTAGTATGTATCCTCTCAATTCTTGCATCTACTGATATACTGCATGGCCACAAAGTGACCACACACAATGGGAAGAGCCAGTAGCAGCTATGCCCCATGTATCTGTGTCTCTAGTTCATGGCTGACAGCCAGGAGCAGTGGGCACATCCACTGGACCTCCCAGATGGGACAGAGGTGGGGGAAAGGGACCCAGCTCTACCTCCACAGAAGTCTGGTGACTTTAGCCACTGAGGCCAGCACACTAGGGCTTGAAATAGACTTCTCTCTACGGTGGAGCTCTGATGAACTGGTCTTATTGGCTTCTCTCTTCGGTGGAGCTCTGACAAGCTGTGGAGTCTGGATGTTGAAAATGGCTGCCATTATGGTGCAGGGTTTCCTCTGGCTTTTTCCAAGGCTCTATTGGGGTTGTGGGCCAGGGCCAGAACCTGACCTCCATCCTGGATGTCTCATGATCAGCTGAGCACAGGGAGAGCCGATATTATCAGTTTAATTTAATAATGGAAGAGTTTGTGCAATGTGACTTTGTAAATCCTCACACCATTATCTAATTACAAGTTTGAGGATTCCTGACATTCATAAAATTAGATAATTTTTAAGTTTCATATATTTAAAAATACTAAATTTGCTTGAATTGGACAGAAGATAAAATATGAGCATGAATTTGTTACTCAGAAAAAAGAGCATTGAACTTAATTCAGGTGCTTGATTTACAAAAACTCTCCTCGGTACCACTAGTTGTCAGTATGGGATACATATATTCAGCAGCAAAATTACCAAAGATGATGAGCGAAGTAACAGAAAATTTAATGTTTTATGAAGTGGATAACCCCCTTTCTAAGAATTGCAAAATGGTGTTTGTGAGGTGCAGGGTGGGTGTCAAGATTTCATAGGTTAAAAATAAAACAAAAGACAAACAAAATTGTCTGGATCCACCCAATCAACCGTGTTTGGATTAAGAAGGTACAAGGTTATCAATCTATAGTCCAGAGTTAGCTTGGTATTTGAAGATTAGCTTACCCAATATACTGTGTTTCTGTAAAAGGTAGAATTTGTAGGGATAGGAAAGTTACATAAGTTTCAGTTTGCTATGTTATTCTAAGGAGGAGGACCTAAGATGTATATCAACAGACAGAAAATAGTATTTTTTTTTTTACCTACAGTTATGATGCAGTAATTCTAAAGGAAAGGCGAGTCTAATAAAAACAAACAAGCTTCAAAGGCAGATTTTGATATCCACAAAGATTTGAAAAATCAGTATCTTGGCAGTAAGAGCCCTTTGATAAAAAACAATGGGATGGAGTTTTTACAGTCACATAGAATGTTGAAAAGAAAAATGCTAACAGATTACCTAGAGTAGTGATCTTTTTGACTTTTAAGACTAATGAAAATAGAACTCCATTTCAGACTACTATGGAAAAATAAAAATCTCTATTTACAATAGCATTTCGCATATTTGCTTTAAAATGTATTATAAAATAAAGATTTGTGGGGCCAGAGTGATAGCCCAGCGGGTAGGGTGTTTGCCTTGCACTCGGCCGGCCGATGCCGGTCAGGGTTCGATCCCTGGCATCCCATATGGTCCCCCGAGAGCACTGCCAGGAGTAATTCCTGAGTGCAGAGCCAGGAGAAATCCCTGAGCATTGCTGGGTGTGACACAAAAAACAAAAAAAAATTAATAATAAAAAAAATAAATAAATATTTGTCCCATGTTTACTACGGATTAAGCAGAAATAACCTTCATGCAGACCATCAGGAACTTTTTGCTGATCAGTACCAGTCCATGGATCTGGATTGAAAATCTAATCTTGTGATAAAAATTGTGTTGTCAACAAAAGAATTCATAGATCCTCTGTTTCTTCCTCAATGCTTCCAAATGAGGTTAACCTGTGGGCTGACATCCCAGGCACTTTTTGGAAGGGGAAGCAAATTCTTAATTCCCTCCTGGGTACCGGCAGCCTTCATGACTACTCTTAGCAGGTCTACCTCCACAACTCCTGAAATATGCAACTGTTCTATTCATCACACCTTATACTGTTCACATTTACACTCCTTTTCTGTGGATGAAGAGCAACAGGAACAAAATAAATTAAAGAGCAACAACCAGCCTAATCCCTCACTCACAGGAAGGGCAGACTACAAATAGTCACTGTCAGCAAAGCAGGAGTACTTTTACCATTTTATAAGTCTGTGCAGACTTACCCTTAACATTTTCTGAATTGTCCTCTTGTAATTCTTAGAAATTTGTATATTTAAAGTATATCATCATAAATTCATTCATACTATTGACTTTTAAAATCATATCTATAAAAAGAGAATTATATTTTTGAATAAAAAATTATCAATTTAATATTTTATGGTGGTGTTGTGGAATTTTAATAGTCTAGCTTTATTCATCTATGTGTGCAGTTGCTACCACCTATACAATAAGTTTTTATATATATATATATATTCTTTTCTTATATATATTTATATATATGAGAAATGAAACAAATAGCTAAAGTCATCAGGACTGGTGAATCTTTATAGAACTGAGTGAACTGAGCTTGTGTATGTGGACTGGGGTGTGAGAGATGGCATTAGCACACTGTTGCTGGGTATTGGGTTGAAACATTGTGTGCATGAAAAGTATGATTAACAATATTGCAATGTCCTACAGGTCAATAAAATGAAAAATGATCAAATAATTGAAACCCAAATAATTCCTTTGCAGAAGAACAGAAGATATAAGCAGTTAATCAGTTATTCTGGTAAATCTTTTAGTAGATAGATTCCCATGCACATCCATGAAGCAGTCAAGACTGTCAGTAAATTAGTTAGAAATAGTAATTTAAAACTGAGAAAAGTCCAGAAACTAAAAGTTACTTTTTACGGTTAAGTTCTGACCCTGATTTGTGGTTAGAAAATTTTTCTTATGTAAAAAAGTCATTTAGAGGGCACAACAATAGTATAGCATCCATGTGCAAGGGGGAGAGATAGGCTTTTCTCTTGGGTGGAGCTCTGATGAGCTGTGGAGTCCAGATGTTGAAAATGGCTGCCCTCATGGTGCAGGCATTCCTCTGGATTCTTGCAAGAATCTATTGGGATGGTGGGCAAGGGATAGAACCTGCCTTCCCTCCTGGATGCCTCATGATTAGCTGAGCACAGACAAAACTGGTAGCAGCTCTATCAGCTCTACTGTACTACAAAGTGGTAAAATTAGAACAGCATGGTATTGTAGTAAAAACAGATCTGAGGACCTATGGAATTGAGTTGAGTGTCCTGACACACATTTTCAAATACACAGTCATTTGATATATATCTAAAGTATAGATAAAGAAGAAAAAGAACAAAATGGAGCAGGAAAGTCTCTTCAACAAGTGGTGCTGGGAAAACTGGGCACCTATGTGTAAAAAAAATATGTAGACCTCTGTCTAACACCATTCACGAAAATAGATCAAAATGGACTAAATAATGATCTCAGTATCAGACCCTAAATCCATAAAGTACATTAAATTAAACATAGGAAAAATCCTCCATGACACTGAAGCTAAAGGCATCTTTAAAGATGAAATTCCAAAGCAATTGGAAGCAAAGAAAACATATGGGACTACATGAAACTAAAAACATTCTTCATCTCAAAAGAAACAGTTTCCAATATACAAAGACAGTCCACAGAATGGAAAAGAATATTCACCCAATGCCCATCTGATAAGGGGTTCACTATCACTATCACTATCTTCCCGTTAATCATCTATTTGCTAGAGCGGGCACCAGTAATATCTCCATATGTCCCGTCTCATGCTAGTAGAACCCAAAGGCATCCGCTAGCTCCAGGAACATAGAGAGCCTCAAACCATTATATTAAGTCATGGGAATGACCTAATATAAATGTTACTGGTATTTGGCATATCATATACGACACGAGAAACTTGCCAGGCTTGCTGTGCGGGTGGCATACTGTTGTAGTCACCTCTAAATAAAGCATTTATAGATGAACCGTGTGGCTGCTAAGCGGCCGCGCGACCGGGCTGTGATAGTCTGGTCTGCTGGGTGGAGTTGTGACGAGAGGGAAGTCCAGATGTGGAAAATGGCAGGCCCCATGCAGTAGTGGAGGGTGGTCTGGCTTGTTGTGAGGCTCTGCTGAGGTGGCAGGCCAGGGCTAGAACTCACCATGCCTCTCGGGCGCCTCAGGAGCAGCTGGGCACAGGGGAGAGCAAGGAGCAGCTCTGCCCCATGTCTGAGAGTCTCTGGTTCAGCATACCTGGGCCGGATTGTAAAGAAACTGCTGCAGGGTGGGTGTGGATGATCCGGGCTGTGATAGTCTGGTCTGCTGGGTGGAGTTGTGATGAGAGGGAAGTCCGGATGTGGAAAATGGTGGGCCCCTATGCAGTAGTGGAACGTGGTCTGGCTTGTTGTGAGGCTCTGCTGAGGTGGCAGGCCAGGGCTAGAACCCACCATGCCTCTCGGGCGCCTCAGGAGCAGCTGGGCACAGGGAGAGCAAGGAGTAGCTCTGCCCCATGTCTGAGAGTCTCTGGTTCAGCATACCTGGGCCAGAATAATAAGGGATTAATATCCATGGTATATCAGGCACTGGTAGAACTTTACAAGAAAACAACCACCCAATCAAAAAATGGGGAGAAGAAATAAACAGAAGCTTCCAACAAAAATAAATTC
Organism: Cryptotis parvus; assembly: GCA_021461705.1. NCBI lineage: Eukaryota > Metazoa > Chordata > Mammalia > Eulipotyphla > Soricidae > Cryptotis > Cryptotis parvus. The sequence continues at coordinate 36,239 of JAJIBD010025068.1, forward strand.
GAATGGCCAAAAGGCATATGAAAAGTGCTCATCATCACTAATCATCAGGGAGATGGAAATCAAAACAACAATGAGACTTCATCTCATACCACAGAGACTGGAACATATCCAAAAGAGCAAGAACATTAATTGCTGATAAGTTGATGCAGGGAGAAAGAGACTCTTATCCATTGTTGGTGGGAATGTCGACTGGTACAGTCTTTTTGGAAAACAATATAGACATTCCTCCAAAAACTAGAAATTGAGCTCCCATTTGACCCAGCAACACCACTCCTGGGAATACACCATGGAGTATATTCTTATAGTATTTAAGAAAAAACTTAATTATTAGTATAAAATTTAAAAATATCTATATAGAATAAAAATTTATAGATGAACTGTGTGGCTGTTCATCTATATAGAATAAAAATGCCATAAGTCTTGAGTGAATCCTCCCTGGCTTTATCCCTGGTACCACATGCCCTTCCAAGCATTTCCCTTTGGCCTTGAAGTCTTCTAAACACTGATAAACTGGCACTGGTGATTCCTAGCACATCAGGGCCCAAGAAGCACTTATTCTTAGACCCTAGCAATGAATTGCTGGTCCAGTTGACCAAAAAATTGAAAACTGTTCCCCTTAGCACTGCTTGGGAATTCTACAAAAACAAAAATGATGACAGTTAGTGAGGCAATTATTTGTCACAGCGAATCAAATAGATGCATTATTTTTATAAGATTTTTATTATTCCTTTCATATTATTTCTTCCTTTCTCTAACTTTATCATCTCTGCTTTAAGAAATCTAATTTTCACTCTCATTACTTTATATAGCATGATGAAATTTTAAGCTTCTTAATTAAGTGTGAAATTATTTCAATATCTCTGTAAAAAGCAAAGCATAAAAGTTTTCCTGATCTCTTAACACTCTTCGTATTTACAATCACATAGTAATTTTCCTCTGAAACTAACAAGTTTTATGGAGTGGCTGCTAAGACCAGCAGTCAGATAAGTTTCCATAAAACACCATAGAATTAAGATGAACAATGGAGCAATGCACCAATAGAGAGAGAAAGATAATATAAGACAGAGTGCTTAGGAACCAGTGTTGGCTAGGGACACAAATGTTTCCAAGGGTTATCTCCAAAACATCTTCTCTTCATTAATAACAAAAATCTTTTAAAGGAATTATAAATATAAAATATCAAAATCAGTAATATAAGAAACTCAGCCATGTATATACTGATGAGGAAAACTTATCCAAGTAGAACACAGACCTGAGGAAAACAATAAGTCTTGAACTAGGGGAAAGAAATGAAAAGACACAATATAGTGAGTCATATAAGATAATGACTAAAACGAGATTTAAGAGGCCTGTAGAAAAATCCTTAAAGCTATGAACCCAGTATATGGCTGTCATTAAACATGAAAGTGGTATAAAAGCAAATATTGGGACAGTATATGTCAACTCCAAGAAAGAAAGCACAAAAACAAATCAAACTAGTCATTGTCCTTTAGGGTATTTATTTTACTTTTTTGGCACTCGCCTACCCTAAAGTATTTGCAATGTTTAAAGATGGGTAATAGTGAGAAAGGCTTGATGACCATAAAAAGTGACTCCAGGCCTATGTTAGTAATACACATACTTTAGGAAACAATTCTGAAATCTCTGATTTCACTCACAGTTGACCCTTAATACATAAACTATATGGGTTAATTAATACATGACATTTCTATTTCAAACAGGTTGTTAATTTATGGTCCCCAAGCACCACCAGGAGTAATTCCTGAATGCAGAACCAGGAGTAAGACATGAACATCAATGGGTGTGTACTAAATGACATAAAAAACGTTTTTATTAGAAGCTTTTACTTATTAACTCAGATACTTAAGTATTATCTATAATATGCTCTAATATAAAGCCAGCATTTCTTTTATACTATAAAATTCACTTTCATACCTTTATAAGTCTATTCATATTTACCCTTAAAATATTCTAAATTGTCCTTTCGTCAGTCTTATAAAATCGTATGTTTAAAATATATTAGCATAAATATATTTATACTATTTTCAAAATCATATCTATAAAAAGAGAACCATATACATTTTGAATAAAAATAATCAATTTAATGCTTTACAATGTTGTGAAGTTTCAATAGTTTAGCTTTATTTTTATGAGTGCAGTTGCTAGAACCTCAACAATAAACATTAATATCTCTTCTCTCCCCTGACTTAACACAGATAATGTCATTGACTACATCCACAGCATTCACATGTTAAATCATACACAAAATCAGCTCTGAGATTTTTTAATATGCTGTAAATTATTATAGTGCCATTTTAGATACTCCTAAGCAAATTAGGCCTTTCTATTGCTGGCTCCATACTTTTACTTAGGTAACTCTATTTATTATAAGCATTTCATTTTATTATACCTGTCCTCTTGTATGTTTTTCCACTTTCTCTGTAAGCTATATGATCACTGTATCACTGTCTTCCCATTCATCATCAATTTGCTAGAGCGGGCATCAGTATCATCTCCATATGTCCTGTCTCATGCAACTAGAGCCCAAGGGCATCTGCTTGCTCCATGAACATAAAGATCCTCAAACTATTCCATCAAGTCATTGGAATGAGGTTTATAATTGTTATAGCTTGTAGATGACTACAAGCTATATGATATTCTTATCAAATATTCATTCACTGCTACAGGACTGGGTAGTACTATTCTTTGTCAAGTTTCTATAATAAATTAGTCAAGAAAAGTATGAATTAATGTTCACTGTAGGACTATTCATAATAGCCAAAATCTGGAACATTTAAGTGCTCAAGAACAGAAACTAGGTAAAGAAACTATGATACACAATGAAATACCATGAAGATGTAAGAAAACATGATATGATGTAATTTGCTACTAAGCGGATGACCTGGAGAGAATAATGCTGAGTAAAGCTAATCAGACATAGACAGGCACTGGATAATCTCTTTCATATGTGGGATATAAAGAAACACAATGAGGGAATAACAAATGCTCAAAGCCAATAGAAATGAATAATATAAGAACTTGTCTTCCATAGGAAGTATGCCACTTTGGGAAGGGTGTGTATATATATATATAATAGGGAGGAGAAGACTACCATTATAGAGGAAGTAAATGACCACTCTGAAGGAGGAGGTAGTGCTGGAAGGTTGTGAACTGTTGCACATAAAACCATATCAGTAACGGTATAGTGAAACATACAGCTAAAAGGAAAATAAAGTTGCCTTCCATAAAGGTAGGCTGGGGAAGGGAAGGAAACTGGGCACATTGGTGAAAAGCAGTGGACACTAGTGAAGGAATTGACCACAGTTCTCTCAGGAGGTCCAGAGGCCCCATTTGTCCAACAGGTACTTTGTTTCAATGCTAAGACTATGACTCTACCAATCTACAATGCAAAGACTACCAACTACCAGTCTACAATCCCAACTACCAATCTTCAGTGCAAAGACAATCATATCTACCAGTGTTATATTGTTTGGGCCACGCAGCTCCAGGGATAGCTGACTACTTTCCCAGAGCCAGGGCCTCTATGGCCACTTACAGTGAGGCCAGGACCTCCAGAACTAACCCAAAATGCTCAGGGTGCCATGGGATGCCAAGAATCAAAGAGGCATGTGCCCCTCACTGCTCTCTTTTGAATACATTAAGTCATATTTTAAAATTTTGTGGCACTTTCTATTTACTCTACAAATTTTTCTATCATTGTAAGCTTATAACTTTTAAAAATTCTAGTTATTCAAATTTAAGTTAATGTTAATTATAATTAAACCACAATTATAATTTGTTAAATTTGGGAAAAGTTTGCATTTCAGCATCACAATTTAATCTGCCACATTTTTCTGGAAGTCATAGTTATAAATATTTAATTTAATCAGACCTACTCTGATAATAACTACCATCCATTGAGTCTTTACAACTATTAAAATGCCATACATACATGATTAAACAACAACTCTACAAATAGAGGTTATTTTTCCATGTTTGGTTAAATTGCTCAAACTCTTTTGCTCTCATGAATACTCAGTGAGCAGCAGCTATAGCTCAGAGATATAGCACTTGTGTGTGATTGAGACCTTTGTTGATTGAGATCTACTTTACATGTCAAGGAAAAAAAATTCATCTCAGCACACAAGATTATTGTACTGCGCTTTCCTATACTCTTTGGTATTCAACAGAATAATGCAGCTCTTTTGGTCAATAAAATGTTACTGACAGCAACTTATTTAATTCCTTGGAGGAAGTGGTGAGGCATAATAGACAATATATGTGTGATTTTCCTTTTTTTGTACATGTCTCTGAAGACACTATCCTGCAGAAGCTCCATAAACCTGGGATCCTTGATCACAATATGCAGAACGCAGTCAAGCCAAGTTAAGCAAATATTATAATTGGGATATAAACTTTTTTGCATAATTCCTTTGAAGTTTTGCTGTCTTGTTAAATATAATCTTGCAATCTATCAACAAGAGAAAAAATAAGTATTGCCTATATAACATGAATAGTATGGCAAGAACTACAATTTAAATCCTAGTTAAGCTTTCCACTGTTTCACCATACCACCCTATCTTGCAAGTGAGGAATTTCTCACTCTTCTGAATGTCTAATGTCAAATAGATACATTAGAAATCCATAGCTATACGCTTGCGTCACCACAAATTCTATAGCTTGTTCTTACTAGGAGAACTCATATCTTACTTTTGTACCAGGTACAAAGAGAAGATGTGCTAATTGCTAGCATCTTACTCTTTTGAACTGTAATAACAGGACAGAATTTCCTTCATCAGACATGATATGTTAATGCCAAATCAAGGAAGAATTTTGTAGGAAACACTAATATCACTCTGAATAATTCAGAGATGTTTTCTGATGTCTAATTAAACTTTCAAAATTTGGAGCCTGGCCCTATTAGACAAGCAAAATAAATTTTATAATGAGTTAACAATCTTGCTCTCATTGTTTCTTGATGTTCCTCTTTGTGGACACAGTTCTCCTTCCAATCAATCATGTTTATTGATTATCAATACCACTAAGGTACAGGCCAATCCTACCATCAATCAGTTACAATAAAAGTGTGACAAGATGTCAATTTGGGGAACCCAATCCGCCTTTTCATATATCAGTTAAATATCAGTAATTCAACTGAGGTGCGCTCTCATTTGAATGCTGAGCTTTCCTGTAGCAAAGATTTTGTCTTTTCATTCCAATCCAAACTGTCTATAAACCCATCTGTTTTTAATAACAGTATCCAGCTTAGGTTTAGAGACATATTTTTAAAAATATGCTCACTCTTATGTGAAAGATCTTATCTCTAGCCACTTCTCTACCATGCTTCACAAATGTCCAACTTTGCAGGTTTTTTTCTCGATATTTATTTATGCAAATCTGTATGTGGCACACTACAGGGAAAACTCACTAAAGGGAATGCTTACATTTTTCACCAAGCTTGAATAGATACTCTCATTGGAGAAAAAGTTCAGAATCAATATGTTCACCCCAGTTTCCTTAAAATGTAAAAGCAATGCAAAGTAGAGCTACTAATATTTCACTAAGGGCCAAATCTTGGCTTCTTTCAGATCTAAGCAACTCTATTTTTATGGAGTTTTTAAATTGCAGGTATTTTGACTTAGATATTTGTTTCCAGGATTATGATTGGCATAAGAAAGTCTCCATCTGGATTATATTCACTACTCAGAATGTCTAATTTAGTGCTTTTAGCTGGTTTCCCATTCCAGCAATACTTGCCATCCTCCCCATTTACAATAGGGAACATACATTTGCAAGGATAACCAGGACAGTCTTTCTTACCACATGCATGTCCCAAATGGCTAACCTGACCTTTAGTGAGTGTTCAAAATAATAGTGTCTCTGGCCCACAAAATCTGAACTCTGAGGCTGTTTTCAAGTTTGTGATCTCTCAATGCCTGCCCCAAATGATCTTGCATTCCACTATGAGCATTACTACCAATCCTCGGAGTGGGATGCTCTGGCACCACTTTAAACACTTCCTCCATGCTGTGTACCCCATCTGGTCCTGAACCAAGGCAACTGTTTCAGGATCTATTTTTTTACTTGAGAGGCAGGACAAAGGTTCAATAGAATTATGAATAAGAAATCTTGTGTGAAGAAGTTATAACATTTAAGAAGCATAAAGTCCTTGTGATTACTCTGGTTGCATGTCTGTGTTTATGGCTCTGCTGACTGCAACATTATTTTAACAAGGTACTCTTCTCAAGCCTGGTGTTTAGATAATAGTTTCTTTCTTGGTGAGTCTTCCCACAATTTAATATAATAATTCTGTCTGAGAACTTATCCTAATTTTCAAATGGGCAAATCCATTGATGTTCTTCTTGCAAACAGACACTTGAGAGACATCTTTTACTATCCCAGATTCCATATGAAAATTTGAACTTCACCACCAACCATAGAGTTGTTTTCCATAGCACAGAAAGACATGGATTTAATAGTACACTAAATTATAAAACAAGGACTGGACCTGCTAGACCTTAATGATTAATATAAAAATACCTAAATGAACATTACTCTGAATATTATCTAATGTAGACATCCTTTTGGAAACCCAAAAATTTTGAGACAAAACAGGACAATTACATCTACCAATTTGTACTTCCAAAAGTACTTTCAAATAAAAGCAACAATGCTTAAGGGAATGTTTTCTTGTATCTTTGTGTATAACATGTCGCAACAAGACTGAGAAAACCATTTCACACAGCAGTAGTACTCATTATATATTAGTATTTTCATAGAATCACAAAGTTCTTATCTAAATTTACCACTTAGGCAATTTAAGCAGCGCCAAAATATAACAGACTAGCTATGAGTACTTTTAGGACAATTATCAAAACATAAAAAGTTTGGTCTAAAGCTAACTGCTAGCAAACTGTCCAGTTCTCCACCTCTTCAAGCTCATCATCCCATATAAAATAACCTATCTCTCTCATTTCAGATATATTGCAGAGCCTATTCTGTGTGTAAGTGATTCTGATGATAAGTTGATGTTTTTCTAAGTGACATTTCCCCAGATAAAACTCAATTCTCAGAACTCTACAGGTGGCAAATTGCAGATAAATTGGCTTCCACAGGCAATCCTGAAAACACCTATCAAGATGTTTTTAGCAAATGTGAGATTATGGATCTCTGCCAAACAGAAGTCCCGGACACATTAAATTTGACTGCCTTCATTTTCCCACATCTTTGTTGTGAAAACTATCTGATGACAGTTGAATTTACATTCGCTTCCTTATGGTTGTGGCAGGACTCCTCTAAGAGCCGCTGCATCTGCTCTGAATTGCCGCCTGCAAATCACGTCATAGATAAGGGGGTAGTCTAAATGTGGCAGTTTATCTGACCATGTATTCTGTACTAGTTGGTATAAATATTCTCCCATGCTACCACAATCATCGTGGGACTAGCTAGATCTTACCAGCATATTTGCCTGGCCACGTTGGATCTCTAAGTAATTAGACCAGAGAGAAATGCTGTTTGCCTCCTAGAAAGCAAGCATGGCTCCCTGATATACTCAAAGGCAACTAAAATACAAAACTACCATGAAGTAGAAGAGACTTGTGAAGGCTTGGAGAAATATTTGACTGGTACTAGTATTAGACTTTGGTACAGAGACAAGCCATCTCGGAAACCCCCTTCTCTACCTTAGAAAAGCTTTTCCAGGCAGATCTTGGCTCAGACATTAGCATATAAAAGGGCCTAGGTGAGGTGCTGGGATAAATTTCCTGAGGGCATTTTACCTTCCCTGCTTTCCATAACAGTGGGAGAGAGGTCTGAGTTGCAGGGGTATAAAACTAGCCTGCTTCCTCTCTCGCGGGGCTCTTTTTGGGTTCTCTCTTTGTGAGCTCACACCCTTCTTGGGAATCTTGTCTTTGTCTCCTCTTTACAGGGCCTTTACACGTGGTGGCCGCCATTTTGGCCTACACATGGCTGGGGTTCTAGCCAGGAATCCTAAGGACAGGGTTTTCCCTATTGTGGATTTGTATGCCTGAACCTGTGATAAGTAAAGCCTTTTAAAACTGCATTGGATTCCTGAGTCTTCATCCATTCCCTGCTGGCCCCGGAGGTAGAAGGGAACTTCGCACCTGGCACTGTTGGGGACCCTGGCAGCGTCCCCCAACAATTTGTTCTCTTCCTGGATTAAAAAATCCAAGACCCAAAGAAACCTAAGGCTTCCTGATTCTTAGGCTTCTTGTCTTCTAGAGGTATCCACTTCTTTACTAACCATGCTCACATTGGCTTATAAACAAAGATTAACTGATAATACTAGGCAAACAATTAATAGATTAGGGTGACTTAGGAAAGAGCTTTCAAAGGGAATTAAGGAGGCATTGGAAAAATGTCTTCCAAATTGTTAATATTGTAACAAACCACATTAAGCACATACTCTGTTTTAATTCCTCTGATTGGCTGAAACAAAGTTCACACCCACCTTTCTCACTCTACCTTATTGGCTGACACAGAATATACACACTAATTTTCCCCAATTTAAATATCTCTGTTCCACCTAATAAAGTGGAGCTATGCCACCAAAGTGGTTTATGGAGATTTCTCTGTAGGAGCTCTACTGGACCTTTTTTCTGAATGTTCTATTCGCTCGGAAGTGGTTCGCAGAGACTTCTTTGTGGGTGCTCTACTCATTCAGAAACCAACCTCACCAGCGACATCAATAAATATCAGAACTGGACCAATAGCACAACAGGGAAGGTGATTGCCTTGCACATGGCTGATATGGGCTTGAGCCCTAGCATTCCAAATAGCCCCTTGAGCAGAGCCAGAGTGATCCCTGAGAATCGAGCCAAAAGTAACCCCTGCACATTGTTGGGGGTGTCCCCCCCAAAAAATAATTTCAATATTATAACTTGTAGTTAGTGATTATGTTTAAAAGATTTTCTTCATATTGTTTGTTTAGTTCCACCATAAACACTTTCATATCTTAGGTTAGTAGCATCATGCCAGGATTAGATTTTTGTGTTTCTATTGGTAAATATGCATGTATCCTATACACCTCAATTTTTCATTTTTATTATACAATACTTTCAAATGTTTAGTCATTATATTTTGAATGTCTGCTAGATAGGAAGATAAGCCAAGCAGCATTTCTACAATAAAATAGTTTAAGTCCTAATATAAGGGAGAAAAAAAGCTATTAATATTTAAGTTAAAATTAAGATTGGAATTAAAATTATTTATTATTATGTTCTGTTCAAAAACTATAAAAAGTAACCATAGATGCAGTTCTAATAAACTACATCATTGCTTGTCATCTTCTTTCATAATATATGATTGGGAGAGTTGGACAGTACCTAAATTATCATTTCTAATAAACAGTTATCTAAACCCTAAGTAGTACATTTCTATCGCTACAAAAAGGTTGAGTCATTACTTTGTTCAAAGTCTGTTTCTTTGGTGGATAGTTACCCATCACTTAGCAAGCACTAAATTCAGCTCAGTATCCTAAAGCTATTTAACCATATTGGAGCAAATTGGTTCAATTTCTCAGTAACTATCCACAAATTTACATGAATAGTCTGAAAAACAGAGAATGAACTATGGACTTAAATCTCCATGTGAGAACACAGGCAAGGGTGGCTAAGTAAAAGGGAACCAAGTAGTCAAATCATTCTTCAAAGACAGAAACATATTGATAAGAGACTTAAAGATAGGAAAGATAGGAATAAACTAAGTTAGTAATTTATGAATGCTGTTTAGACACGGGGAGGGATAAACGGGGTTAGGGGTCATTTCTGGAACTATTGAAGAACAGCTAATGCTCAATAGTTCAAAGACAGCAGGTGGATTTGTAATTGGAGATAATATAGATAACAAGTGCAGGTGCAAAACTCTGCATAGTAATTGGCTTGATGAAAACTCACAGATTTAATCTGAACAATGGTAAAACTAATTTGATGTTTAAAAATGCTATGCCATTAGTGTCTAAGATGTAGATTCTATGCAAATGGGGACTTGCTACTATTACATGGTATTTAATTATCCCAGGAAATTTATTTATTTAGACTAATAAAATCAAGGTTCAATATATTATTTTAAGTGGCTCATCCATACCAAGAATTTTATTAAGTTTAACTTATTTTATGAAGAATTTTATTTTATTAATAAAACAACAATGAAATTTATAGTATAGGCATGCTGAATCTTTCATTTATGTCAAAATAGTAAAAACAACCTACACCGTTCTAGTCTTTTCCTCATGATCAATTGCTATTACCATTTCTATACTGGGACAGTTCTGACAATGACATAAAAATGTTAAATGCTCGGATGACAAGTGACATGCCAGAAGAAAGATATTTGGAAATCTGCCTAAGTGTCATATACGGGAGTATGAATTTACAATGTATCTAAAATTCATCTCAGTACATTGAAAAGAAACAAAGATGACTTAACCAAATTTCTTCATTTTACATATTAAGGCCAATAAGATATAGTATATTGGACCAAGTTCAGAGAGTCAAAAAACAGAGCAAGAGAGAACTGAAATTCAGGATTGCCAACCTGCATTTCTTGTGAATTATTCTAAGCTGCTGAAAAGAATTGCAAATAGATGAAAAACCAATTTTCTTTGACTAAGGCAATGTTTATTGTTTTCTCCTCCACTCTACTTATAAAGCATTTATAATTTATTTGTTTTAAATAAGAGTACTCCATGAACAGTGAGCCACATATACATGCATTTTGAGGACTGTGCATAAACATCCACATAGAACACTTTGATTATCCCAGAAAATTTTCTTGAGCATCTTTTTTGGTTATTAGTAACCTTCAAGAAATTATTTCCAATTTTTATAATTATGAATTAATTTTTCATTCTGTTAAGTTTCTGTACATAGAATAATGGTATATAAAATTTCATATATTCATTTGAAATTCATACATGCTTTCCATGTGTCAGTTGTTAAATGTTTATTTTTCTTTGCTTAGGAATATTCATTTGTATGACTACTCCAAAGTTTATTTATCTATTCAACAATGAAATTTTTAATAAAAACATCTATTACTTTTGTTAATAATTGTGGATGAGCATTCTCATAGAAGTTATCTTTGTAGATATGTATCTTCAATAGTACTGCATAAATACTTAGGGAAAATTAAAGAATAGATGAATATATAATATATAATAGTCAAAAAGTAACAAAAATGTTCAAAAGATTTCACACTCACCCTAGTAGTTTGTGTGATTTTGCTTCAACATCAACACATTGTTCAATAGTGATATTAATGATCTTTATAGTTACAGCCATTCCAGTATGTAAGTATGGATATTTCATTTTTTGTCCATATTGTTCATTCTAAAAATATTTGTTTATCCTTTGGACATTCCCTTGGAATGGGGAGAAATTCTGGATTAGAATGTTCTAAGTTTAAAGCAATTGCACCTAAAAGTGTTTACATCTTCCTTCCAATACTAATGGTCTCATTACAGTTTTCTTTACTTATGGTAACAGCAAAAATTTCGACTAATAAACTGTTGTCTTCATTGTATTCTTAAAGAAAGTGTTAAATGTTTTAGTCCTAAGTGGTTAGGTGTAGCTTTTTAGTAACCAAATTTTACATGCTGAGAACATTCTCTTTCATGTGAAGTTTTATGGGACATTTTGGTTTGTGTGCAGTGCTCCAGGGCCAGGCAGTGTAAGGCTTCAAATACTGGGTCTGATAAAATCTTGCTTCTACAAGTTGATGAGTATTTCTACCCCCTTTTTTATCATGAATAAACAGCAATTCTGTTTATCATGAGTGCTGAATAAGTTAAATGTTTTATTTAATACACAAATTCTTATGTATATGAGTTCCTTTTACTAAATCAGAACTATAAATTATATTGCTTGATATTTTTAGTGCTGTACCACCTGATTTTCTGAGATAAATAATAGCAGTTTATTTTTCTTTTCTGTATTTCTTTTTTTTTTTGCTTTTTTTTTGGGTCACACCCGGCTATGCTCAGAGGTTACTCCTGAATCTGCACTCAGGAATTACTCCTGGCGGTGCTCGGGGACCATATGGGAAAGTGGGGATCAAACCCAGGCCGGCACAGGCCGGCTGCATGCAAGGCAAACTCCCTACCCGCTGGGCTATTGCTCCTGCCCTCTTTTCTGTATTTCATATCCAATATTGCAAGGATATTTTCTTAGATTTATAAGGAACACTGTCCTACATATTTTACAGTGTTTTATTTGTTTGTTTATTTGTTTATCTTTGCTTTTGTGGTATGTTGGACTCGGCCAGGGGCTGGCCAAGACATTTACCATCCTCTGGAACTCCACAGGCTGCTTCCATGTGCCATTAGATTGCTTCAAAACTCCAACGGTTCACTCACATGTGCGGGAAGTGGGGGGGGGAAACACTGGCCAGAGTTGGCCGCGCAATAGTCTTTGAAGTCTTTGATAATACTGGAAGTTAGGACCAAATCCTTTCCAGGATCATTCACATTTATACACTGTATACAGTTCTAGGCAGGTCCTAGTCATGGCCCATCATTCAAGTGAGGCTAGTAAGAAGCCAGAGGAACCCCCACACCATGAGGGCAGTCATTTCAACATCCGGACTCCACAGCTCCTCAGAGCTCCACCTAAGAAGAAAAGCTGATCTCTCCCCCCTTTGAGATTCATCAGTAAATGCACAAGATGAAAGCCTACTAATGAGAATGTACCACCTACACCGCAGATTGGCAAGCTTCCCATGTTATTTGATATGCCAAAACCCAGTAATGATTGTAGACCTCATTCTCATGACCTGAAGGAATGGCTTGAGGCTTAATGTTCCTAGAGGGAGCAGATGCCCTTGGGCTACACTTGCTTGCAACAGGACATATGGAGATGTTACTTGTGCCCTCTCAAGCAAATCAATGGGCAATGGGAAGACAAGTGACAAATGATACAAGTGATTTTTGATCAACACCTGGAGATGCTCAGGGGTTATGCCTTATTCTGCACTCAGGAATTACTACTGGCAGTACTCGGGGAACCATATGGGATGCTAGGGATCAAATACGGATATGCCACATGCAAGGCAAATGCCCTACCCACTGACTATCACTCCGGCCCAATTTTACAATGTTTAATTATGCTTACTTATTATTTTTCTTCCTTATATTTTATTAAAGAACTTTGCAAAATTTATACTTTTTCTTTGATTGATTGTATCAATCAATCTAAGATTGATACATTTTATATTCAACTAATTTGATGATTTCTATGTGACAATAATTTTGAGAAATTAATTTTAAGAAACAGCTAAAAGCTAAATTTTAAGAAACAGCTAATTTTAAGAAACAGCTAAATTTTAAAGAAATAGCTAAAAGGACAAAGAAACTCTGGCTCCAAGCACATATCTTTGACTCCACCATTCTCCCTGCATTAACATACGCCTCAGAGAACTGGGCCCTAGGAAAGCAGGATGAGAATGCTATTCGGTCTCCCAGAGAGGAATCGAAAGAGCTATGCTTGGAATATCATGCCTCACTCAAGTGAGAGAAGGAATCGGAGTTCCAACCTCCGTCGCTATTCCAGAATCAGGGACGCTGTCTCGTTTGTCAAGGCATCGAAAATCAGATGGGCTGGACATGTAATGCGATTTGGAGATGACTGCTGGACTAGAGCCATTACCGACTGGATCCCACGGGATGTCAAAAGATCACATGGCCACCCACCTACAAGATGGTCAGACTTCCTTGTAAAGACCCTGAAGGAACGGTTTGAGGCTCTTCATATTCCTGAATCAACCAGATGCCACTGGGCTACACTGGCACGTGATAGGGGCCAATGGAAATGTTACTGGCACCCGCTGGAGCAAATTGATGAATAACGGGATTCAAGTGATCAAGTGAACTAATTTTAAAAAAGCCTTTGATTTTGTTGAGACCGAAGTGGTCATTGAAGCCCAGTCAGGCAGGGCATTCAAACCCATTACATCAAGATCCTTCATGAGTTCTATTATGGATGCACCACCAGAATATCACCAAACTACAAGGAAGTGATCATTGATGTCAAAAGAGGGGTTCAACAGTGTAATACCACTTCACAGAAACTCTTCTGTGCCACCCACAAGAATATCATGCGAAAATTAAAATGGGAAGGAATGGGAGTTAAGATAGACAGTTGGCAACTGCACCACCTCCACTGATGACAACCTCCGCTGATGTCCTGACTGATGACATATTTCTAATAACACCAAACATTAGCCTAGCAGCACAAAGCGCTGACTGACTTTGACTAGAATGTGAAAAGATAGGTTTACAGTGGAATCTCAACAAAACAGATGAACGAGTTCCAAAGACCCCATTCACTCTCAATGGAACAAACATCACTGAATGCAGCAGTTATGTGTACCTAGGTAGAGAACTCTACATGATGAATGACCTAAATCATAAGCTGTGCAGGAGGAAGAGAGCAGCATGGAACACCTTCAAAGGCATCGAAGAAATAGCTAAAAAGGACAAAGAACCTCCAGCTCCAGGCACATCTCTTCGACTCCACTGTTCTCCCTGTATTAACATACTCCTCAGATTCCTGGGCCCTATGAAAGCAGGATGAGAATGCTATTCGGGTCTCCCAGAGAGGAATCGAAAGAGCTATGCTTGGAATATCACGCCTCACTCAAGTGAGAGAAGGAATCCGGAGTTCCAACCTCCATCGCTATTCCAGAATCAGGGACGCTGTCTCGTTTGCCAAGGCATCAAAAATCAGCTGGGCTGGACATGTAATGTGATTTGGAGACAACCGCTGGACTAGAGCTGTTACAGACTGGATCCCACGGAATGTCAAAAGATCACGTGGCCGCCCACCTACAAGATGGTCAGACTTCCTTGTCAAGACCCTGAAGGAACGGCTTGAGGCTCTTTTTTATTCCTGAAGCAAGCAGCAGCCATTGGGCTACACTAGCACGTGATAGCATCAAATGGAAATGTTACTGGCACTCACTCGAGCAATCAATGAATAAGAGGATGTCAAGTGATCAAGTTATCAATTTTAAGTGTCGAATCCATATATTTTATTTCTTCATCTTTGCTAACCTGTATTTTTTCAGTTGACATCTACTCTATTTAAATTCTCAAAGTTTTTTGCAAATGTTAGTAATACTTCTGAGTTATATTCTTTTTAATATCAGTTGGATTTGTGGTAATACCAATAACTTCTTTTATTTCCTATATTTTTTTCTTTTCTGAAAAAGAAAAAAAATATTGGCAGAGCCTGGGAGGCTACCTGTGTCATATTTGATATTCCAAAATCCACTAACACTTATAGACTTCATTCCCATGACCTGAACAAATGGTTTGAGGCTCTTTGTTTTCTTGGAGTAAGCATATGCCCTTGGCATGTGGTAGTATGTATGGAGATATTACTGGCACCTGTTTGTGTAAATAGATGAACAATGGGAAAACAAGAGATACAAATGATATTTTATTTTATTTTTTGAACCTTGTTAAACTTTGCAAACTATTACACTTTTGTTGTCTAAAAATTTCTTCAACACTTGTTTTTTAACAAACTTAAATTTAACTTGTAATCTAAGTTTTAAATTTTAGTCACACTGATGTATAACTACTTATATTAAACATCTTTTAAATTTATGTATTTGAATTTTTATATATACTTTGGTTAATTTACTTCTTTGTACTTGCTTATATATCATACAGAGGTTTAAAATATTTTGGTTTAAAAATCATCTAAAAAGTAGTTGTAACTATCTTTCCTGACAAAGAATAAGACATGGGAAATAAGTTGACAAAAATCTTAAAGCAATAAAATGTTTATAAAACAGTTAAACATGAAAAATTATTCATAATTATATACAAAATCCTGATCTAATTATTCTTAAGACTATTTAGGGATTATTCACTGAAATTGTATGCCTTTCCTTTTGCTGAGCTAATATAATTTGGATTTTGATTTGGTTATTAAAAAACCTAATCTGAAAACTTTACTTGAGCACAAGAGAAAAGTTCCTAGTAGTTTATAAACTGTCTTAATCCAAGGGATAATTATAAAGCAATCAGAGTCTCTAATTTTAATGAGGAAAACCTAACAGATTCTGGGTTTTTGCCTCAAGTGACCTGATCTGGTAGGCAGTTCATATGTCCACAATTCAAGGGCATGTTGGAAGTCTTTAAAGTGTAAGGAAAATAAACTGGAGCAGGGAAGTCACTTCTAAAGAAGCGAGGATAAATAGGTGAGCAAGGAAAATTCAATTGCATAAAAATTAAAAACTATAGACAATACGAGGGTCATGAAGATTAATAACTTAATTGAATATATTGACTATAAATTTACCTTTGGAAGAAGTTGCCATAAGAAAAGAATCAGGAAAATGGTGGCATAATTGAATAAATTCAAGCAATTACCATGTCTTTTTTTAAATTTTTTATTTTTACAATTACAAAGATATACAATTAAAAAGTTCATATTTGGGTTTTGGTCATACAGTGTTGCAGCACCCATCCCGCCACCAGTGTCCATCTCCCACCACCAACGTCCCGGTTCCCTCCCCCTCCCCCAGCCCTCCTCCATGGCAGGTTCTTTATTTCTTTCCATTTCTCTCTTGAAAAAACAGTTTTTAAAATTTAAACTGCATCTTGTTTCATGGATAGCTAGAAATATACATGTGGGCTCAGGAAAATTACCTGTTAGATCTGTTTACTAAAAGTTTATGACTAATGAAGTGATTGCTATTAATCAAAATATTAATAATCTCTAATATATATTTATAATTTAAAAATTAAAGGCATTTAAACTTTGAAATTGTGAATATATTAAAGATTACTATGGTTTAAGTCATCAGTTTTAGGAGCTTTAGACATATTAATATTGAGGCATAAATAAACAGATTTCCTGTGTGTCCCATTGCCACATATATGTAGTCTCCCCATTACAAACAGCCCCGTCACAACTGGAAACTTGATCTACAGAATTGAACTTTTTTTAATATGTAAAAATGTTTATTTTATTTATTTATTTATTTTTAATTAATTAATTAATTATTTTTTTTGTATTTAACATTTTATTTACCATGTCTTTAAAGATAGATTTTTCTAGAATCATTGAACAAAATCCTTCACTTGGCAATTGAATACAGTGTGTGTCTTTGCCCCCTGGGATCTTTCATTAACTTTAGGAACTTAATATCTGTTGTTAGTTCCCTTATAAGTATCTGGCCTGTATCCCTGGCATCTGAAAACAGCTCCTTCATTCAGAAAAAGCACCTTACCCATGCCACTTCTTTTCTGAATGCACCAGATCACTGTTAATAGCAGGGTGAGAAGACAACTGAGCAATGCCAAGCTTAGCTTCAAACCACATTTGTGTGTCAACCTGTTGGCCCCATTGCTAGATTCTCAGACCAAAGTCCGTGCTTTCATTCTTTAGACTGAACCTGAGTTCTCCAGCATAGTCTAATGATATTTAAAATTATACCATTCAGATTCAGCAGCAGCCCATATTGTTCCACATTCACCTTCAAATTTCATGTGCCAGAACATCTGACCATGCTAAACATTAATTATTCTTAAGTATTTGACATAGTGTCTAACTATATCAAATCCTAGCTTTACCTTCAGATGCCTAATAGTCATAAGAAACTTTTCAATCAAGTGAATTCAAGTCTAAATATCTCAGTATCCTTAAAAATTCACTACCCATCTTAATGTTTCAAATATAGGTTTCATTATTTCCAGGCCATAAATCATGTAGTGATAACCAGTCAGAGAAGCACATATATTTTTATTTTAGCAGAGATTTATTTATCGACTGTCTATATATAACAAAGAAAAAACCAGCATCCCTCAGCCATCAGTAAGCATTGCTGAAAACCTATCTTGTCAATAATTTCAAAATCTGAAAGCCTTCAGATAAATAATAAACATTGCAATAGCTTATAATTTCTAAGGATTATTATATACAAAGCACTTTAATAGTATTTTCATTATATTAATGTACATTATCTTGATAAAAGTATATTATTTTTATTACTGCTGATATTTCATATACTTGAAAATGCTGGGAAACAGAGTAGTTCAAAAATGATTTGCCATATATTCTCAATTAATTAGTGAACAGGTCAGGATTGCACATGTGTTTGTATGTGTGTCTTTGTGTGTTGTGTGTTGTACACTTGTGTCTATGTGTGCTACAGATCAAACCTAGGGCCTAATAAATGTGAAAAATGTACAAAAGAAACTATTGCGCTATATCCCGGGGCCAAATCAGAATTTTAACTCTAATTTCCATATAAAGGAACGTTTTTCAATCTAGTACGGAAAAAATCAATTAATAAATAAATACAATGATAAAGGCAAAGATATCCAAGCAAATAATTACTGGGGAATACCAGAAGCTATGATTCATAATTTGAATGGGAAAGGAAACAGATAGTCATAACAAAAAAGAGATGATTTAAGCATCCACAGGTAAGGACAATTTGATCAAAGAAATGAAAGTAACACCATTCTAGGCATCCTTTGTTATTCCAGAAACAGACCAAACAAATTATGAATGTTCATATGTAATATGTTTCTTGGTATTGGTGGTACTGGGAATTGAACCTAGACGTCCATACATATTAGAAAAATGTTCTCCCACTAAGCAATACCCATGGCCCAATGCGGGGTGTGATAAGATACATGTTCTTATTCTCCACAGAAATTTACACTTAAATTTTGAATCCTAATATAAGACCTTCTGATGTGAAAACATTCACATCAATCAGTAAACAAACAAAAACTATATCATGAACATTTTGCACATTTTATTTTTTCTTGGACACTATCACAGGTTTATGAGGAAGGACACAAAATGAAGGTAGACATAAAAAATAATAATAACTGCCAGACCTCATAATACAAAAGACAGAGCTCATTTACACATGGGCTCCCGATACTACAAAAAATTCAACTACATTCTAAGTGACTTTCTTTTTTGCAAAACAGTATCCTATAATTAAATTCATTTTATTATTTTTTCAGATTCCTTGGTTAATAGATGATTTGAAAACACTATAAGCAATAAGACTTAGAATTGCTCCAATACCCCTATCATCTGTTAAACCTAAAATTCTTCAATCTTTTCCCCATCACATCTTTCAATTTCCATGAACTTACCACTTTTTTTTTACGTTTTCTTTCCATCATCCCTCTAAATTTCCACTCTAGACATGCACAAAGCCACACAGAGAAAGGCCAGGCTATCCATTTCTGGGAAATGGCCTATCCTGGCTCTATTTCTCTAAATGGCCTATTTTAGTAAATTACTATCTGGATTCTCTGAGATGATGATGCAATCCACCAGCCAACTCACGGCTACCGGGCTCCAGCACTGGATCTTGGCACGGTCACGCCATAAGCCACCTAATTCTTTGTCTCAACTGAAGCGGCAGCAAACTGCAGCTACTCTGTAAATCGCTGCCTTACAGAATCATCTTGTTTCCTGGCTATAAAATTACCCACCGCACCACATTTGATGCTGTAGAATATTTTAGAGTTCACCATTTATCTTTTGTTAGGAGCTGATCGAGTGTTTCACCACTTCTGGTTTACTTGATAGCTATCACTTGCTAATACATTAAGAAGATCAAAGGGCTAATAAACATGATAGTTTCTTAGACACACTAATTAGAAACTCTTCAAACAGAATTATCAGAGCAGGAAGTTAAAACCAAGGAAAAATAAACTATGCATTAAAAATTCACTGATACCAACATACAGACATATATACCTGGAGACCAATTAATATATTTATATTCAGAACACAGAACATAATTCATTGATTTCACAGTTTCCAATATACTCCATATTTTTACTTTGATATTTTTATCAAATTATATTTTATATTTAATATATCCAAATTTTCCTTTCAGTAATTGGTTCACTACATATATTTTATTCTATCAATAATACAAAGTCTCATTGAAAGATGGTCATGCAGTCAATAAAATCCTCTCCCATAGTCTTACCAAAAAAATGGAATTTCACTGCACAAAGATTCCTCATTGGTATTCTAGAGAATGATTAGTAAGACTGTAATAGGATTATTTTTTTTAATGTAAAGATGTCAGTTGTTCTCTTTTCTCTGTATTTTTACTCTTGCAGTTAAATAGCTATTGCCCAAACTGTCCTATTCCCCCTTTCTTTTATAGAAAAACAAGACTTAGCACCGTGATTTACAATACTATCATAGGCCAGAAGTAGGATTTATAAGTTCAACATTCTAACACTACATCCTCTATGCCTAGTTCCTAAACCATGGATCTAGTTCTCTTTCTCTTTCTGCCCGTCATGCCTCACTTTCTGATTAGTTCAGTCCTCTTAGTGTATCTTTTCTTCTCTAAATAAAACAGGAGCACAGCAACCAATTTTGTGCTGTGGCTTAATAGGGAAGAGGCAGTCTGAAAGCTTACCCACATCCGTCCCTCACCCTTCCACTTCCTCCCGCACACACACACATGTCCAAAACTCTGCAAATATCCAAATCTGTTGATACCCAGGACTGTTTGAAAATAGCAAAAAGACTTTGTTGTGGTATAACGGAATGAGTCTGCATTCCCTCCAGGTATCAGGATGAAGGAGCAGAGAGCAGCAGTTCCCGGCAGGGTTCCTTGTGATCGACATCAAATACAACAAAGTGGAGAAATTCACCCACACTAATGGATGAGGCTGAAAGCTTGGGAAGGGACCCAGGCACACAAGAGCTCTAACTCTCTCTCTCTCTCTCTCTCTCTCTCTCCCTCTCTCTCCCTCTCTCTCTCTTACTCTCTCTCCTCTCTCTCACTCTCTCTCTCTATCACACACACTCTCTCTCTTTATACCTTGATTCGATAGTTAGGCTGTTCACTGAACGGAAGGGGGAAACAATAATAGAGATTCAACAGCGTAGAGAAAAATTTTTTTAAAATAGAAAGTTTCAACAATGTTAAAGAAGTCACAAGAGAAAAGCTGAACTGAAAGAAAAAAAAAGATAACCCAAAAGAGGGAACAAACAACCAGATTATAGAGACAGAGGAATAAACCATTGTGCTTAAGGACAAAGGACAAGAAACTATCTGAAAAGAACTGAAAAACGAGAAAATTCAAAATCAATAAAGACACATCAGGGATCTGTGGGACAATCATGAGAGAAATGTCTGAATGTAGAAGTCCCAGAAGTAACAAAAAAGAGATCATGAGAAAGAAACTTTGGAGAAGATAAATGATTTAAATTTCCCCAATGTGAGGACCAATCCATACATTGACAGACATAAGTTCCAGAGTTTTCTGCCCAAGCAGAAAAACACAGAGGCACACCATAATTAAAATAGCAAGAATTAATAGATACATGATCCTAAGAGCATCAAGAAAAAAGCCAAGCAAGATGTTCCATGAAGGAGCCTCCTTGAAATTCACATTACATTTCTCAAACAAAACACTACAGACTAGGGAGGGAACAGTACAAGATAGCCAATACAATAAATAATAGAGGCATCCAAACAATACTTTTTCCAGCTGGAAAATATTTTTTCATCTTCAAAAGAGCAACACAAATCTTTATGGACATCCAGCAGATAGAGACATTTATGAACACAAAACTAACACTGCAGGAAACACTGAATGGACTCTAGAGAAGGTAAAGATCTAAGAGATACATTTACGCTAATATACAAAATTCACTGCTGGGTGCCTCATGGTCAGCAGCGCACAGGGAGTGCCGATGGCAGCTCTGCCCCATGTATCTGAATCTCTGGATCAGGCACACCTGGACTGAAATATACCTTGCTGTAGGGTGGGACTCTGATGAGCAGGGCTTGTGATCTGCTTTTCTGCTGGGTGGAGCTCTGACGAGCTCAACATCCAGTAACTCCGGATGTTGAAAGTGGCGGCCCTCATGGTGTGGGGGTTCCTCTGTGTAGCCCTAACCTGCCATCCCAGCAGAGCCTCACAAGAAGCCAGAGGAACCCCCACACCATGAGGGCCATCACTTTCAACATCCGGACTCCACAGCTAGTCAGAGCTCCACCCAGCAGAAAAGCCCATCTTTCCCCATCTCAGGGGGCCATTTTGTGGCCACGTGGTTCATCAATAAATACATGAGATGAGAGCCTACTAGTATCCCACCCACATGGCAGAGCCTGGCAAGCTACCATGTGGTATTTGATATGCTGAAAACCAGTATCAATTATAGACCTCATTCCCATGACCTGAAGGAATTGTTTGAGGCTCTTCATGTTCCTGGAGCAAGCAGATGACCTTGTGCTCTACTGGCATGAGACAGGACAAATGGAGATGTTACTGGTGCCCACTCTAGCAAATCGATGATGAACGGGAAGACAGTGATACAGTGATTTATTTTATTTTATTTTATGAGAGACTCACAGACATGTTATTTTATTTTATGAGAGACTCACAGACATGGGGCAGAGCTGCTTCTGGCTCTCCCTGTGCCCAGCCACTCACGAGGCACCCAGGAAGAATAGCAGGTTCTAGCCCTGGCCCGCCACCACAGCAGAGCCTTGTAACCAGCCGGGACGACCCTCATTCCATGAGGGCCTCCATTTTCCACATTCGGACTTCCCTCTCCTCAGAACTCCACCCAGCAGACCAGCTTATCACAGCCTGGCTTGCGCGGCCTCAAGCAGCCGTGCATTTCATCAATAAATGCTAGATTTAGAGATGACTACAAGAGTATGCTACCTGCACAGCAGAGCCTGGCAAGCTACCCAAGTCGTATTTGATATGCCAAATACCAGTAACAATTATAGACCTCATTCCCATGACCTGATGGAATGGTTTCAGGCTCTTTATGTTCCTGGAGCAAGCAGGTGCCCTTGGGCTCTACTTGCATGAGATGGGACGTATGGAGTTGTTACTGGTGCCCGCTCGAGCAAATCGATGATGAGTGGGAAGACAGTCATACAGTGATACAGTGATACAAAAATTCACTCAAAAAGGCTGCAACAAATAACTGTCAATTATATCATTTAATGTTACTACCTGATCAAGAAAATAACAAGTCCATTAACCCAATGCAGATGTCACAAATGATGTGGCCATTTGTGTCTCTCTAGAGACAATTCTACATTCTTCATGTGCAGTTGTTAACATTCTGCTGTGTTGTGGCCATAGTACTCCTACTATAAATCCCTAAATATCAGAATCCACCATCTTTTTCTATTTATCGAATGTTTTATTTTTAAAATGTTACAGTTATGGAATATGATTATCCAGGGTTTTGAGGTTAATTCTTTTCTACTTGGCATAATTTGTTTGAATTTACCCATGTTTTTAGTATTTGTTGAATAGTTTAATAGTTTTTAGTTGAATGTTTTTAATTAGTTACCAGGTTCTGGTTATCATAAATAAACTTGTTAAGAAAATTAATTGATTCCATGGAATGTCAAAAGATCACATGGCCGCCCACCTACAAGATGGTCAGACTTTTTTTTGTCAAGACCCTGAATGAACAGTTTAAGGCTCTTTGTATTCCGGGAGGAAGCAGATGCCATTGACTACACTGCATGTATCACTGTATCACTGTCTTCCCGTTCATCATCGATTTGCTCGGCGGGCACCAGTAACATCTCCATATGACCTGTCTCATGCAAGTAGAGCCCAAGGGCACCTACTTGCTCCAGGAACATAAAGAGACTCAAACCATTCCATCAGGTCCTGGGAATGAGGTCTATAATTGTTACTGGTATTTGGCATATCGAATACGACACAGGTAGCTTGCCAGGCTCTGCCGTGCGGGTAGCATACTCTTGTAGTCATCTCTAAATCCAGCATTTATTGATGAACCATGCGGCTGCTTGCCGGGGGTTAAATGTTGTTAAATGTTGATAACAATGGAAAATGCTGAAATTAAAATTTCAAGAAATCTCTCAATGTGGTAGGGTCAAATGGAAATGTTACTGGTACCCGCTCCAGTAAATCAATGAATAACGGGATGCCAAGTGATCAAGAAAATTAATAAAAATGGTATTCATTTTTCTGAAATAATGTCCAGAGAGTCAATGCTAATATTTATGGCAAGCACAAGTTTATTTTGGAGATAAATGATCTACTCTCAGAAATGACTTAAACTTTACAAATTCAAGCTACCATAGAGGAATGACACAGTTTTCCCAGATCTCTACCAGTTCTAGATTTTTTCACTGTCTTTAAGCTATACATGTGATATAAAGTATGATGATACCATTTCATAGTTTATTTTTTATTTCTCTATTTGTTAACAATATGGAGCATCATTTTATGTATGCCTTTGCATTCTTTATACCAATAAAATATCTGCATATTTGTTTGACCTTTAACTAGATCAATATTTTTTCCTTTTAATATTAAGTTTTAAGGAATCTTTACATAGTCTCTATATAATATTTGTATCAGATATATTACCTGCAAATATTTTCTTTCTTTCTTTTTTTTTTTTTTTTTTTTTGCTTTTTTGGGTCATACCCAGCAAGCTCAGGGGTTACTCCTGGCTCTGCACTCAGTAATTACTCCTGGCGGTGCTTAGGGGACCATATTGGATGCCGCAGATCAAACCTGGGTCAGCTGCATGCAAGGCAAATGCCCTACCTGCTAAACTATTGCTTCGGCCCCCTGCAAACATTTTTTAAGTTTATGATACCAATATCCAAGGTCAAGTGAAACATGGAACAGGAAGTCTTGTCAAAGGTGGAAACTATCACAAACATGTGGGAGTCATAAGCTAGGTAAGACAGAGAATGGAACAGTGTGCTATTAATTGTTGAAAGTGCTGATGCCAACCTAGAACTGAGCATTAAATACAGGCAAAAAGATACACATGGCAACCTCTTAATGTATGTATTGTAATCTACAATGTGGAAGGGAAGGAAAAGAGAAAGAGAGAGAGAGATAAGAGAGAGAGAGAGAGAGAGAGAGAGAAATAAATTAAGAAACCTGCCACAGCGGCAGGCTAGGGAGGGGGAGGGAATCGGGAACATTGGTGGTGGGAAATGGGGACTAGTGGATAGATGGGTGCTGGAACAATGTATGACCAAAACCCTAATATGAACATCTTATGAACATCTTTGTAACTGTATATCTCACGGTGGTATAATAAAATATTTTTTGAAAAAAAAATGGAAAAAAATTAAAAAAAAAACATTCTCCCAAATGAAAAAATCAATAAGGGGTCAGAGCAATAGTACAGCCGGGTAGGGTGTTTGCCTTGCAAGCAACTGACCCAGGTTCGATTCCTGGCATTCCATATGGTCCCCTGAGTACAACCAGGAGTAATACCTGAGCACAGAGCCAGGAGTAAACCCTGAGATTCACCAGGTGTGACCCAAAAATCAAAATATAAATGAATAATAAAAGCTCAACAAAGTCCATTTAGCATATTATTTTATGCTAAATAAAATAATTTTTGCTAAATAAAAGGAAAGCGTTGGCTTATCAAATCTAAGAATTATTTCTTAAGTTTAGGCCCCAAATAGTTTCTGTTATATTTGAATATAATTTGTGATTTATATTAAAATCTGTGATGCATTTTGAATTAGTTTATCTAAGGTTAACATCAAGGTTAAAATTAACTTTTGCTAATGAATGTTCAATTGTACCAATAATATTCATTAAATTGTGCTACTTTGTTCACAACATCCTTGACATATTTATGTCAGTCCATTTATGAAATCTCTGTTCTGTTTATTTCATCTATACTACAATGTCTTCAATATTACAACATTGTAAATTCATCAGCTATTATAAGCATAAATATGAGTGTAGTTATTTCTAGTTTTTACTTCCTCTTCAAAGTTATTTTTACTGTCCTAGGGATATAACAGTTGTTCTACAGTGGTTTTATAATAACATTTTCTATAAAAAAGACATTTTCTGGGATTTTTGACTTATTAGATTAACTTTGAGAAAACTAACATCTCCAGAATCTTCTAATCTAAAAAATGTGTTTAAATACTGTACTTTGACAATTTCAAGTTCCTCTTCCTTTCTTTCATTAATACTTCATAATTTTCTTCATAGAAATCTTATAAATGCTTTGTTAAATTTCTAAAAAAGTATTTCACCTTCTCTGAAGCTATAAAAGGCACTGTTGCATTTGAAATTTTGATTTTTTTTTACTTTTCATTTTCTATCTATGAGAAGAGGCCTAGAGTAGCTATTTCAGGGTATCTCTTGTATTCTATGCTTTTGGTAGCTGCTTTAAAACTTGTATGATAATGCCAACATCTCATTCAATTCGATGTAAGTATCTACTGAATTCTTAAGATTATGGTTTTCCTGGTCTTTGTATGACATGCAATTTTCCACTTCATCTGGAATATTTGACTATTTGATTAGTAGACTTTCAGTATTAGACATTTCTTCAGTCTAATGTATTCTTTTTAAACGTATTGGCTTACCTGAGGGGTCAGTTTCACTGAAAACATGTTTTAGAGCTCTCAATGCTATTTTGCGTAGCTTCATTCTTCTGGTACTATTGGAAATATTGCTCAGTCCCTGCTGGTGTCATCTGTTGTGACAGAGGCATTTGTCACACGTCTTGACTGGCCGGTATTACTGGGCTATTCCAGGGGATGGGACACAAGAAAGAAAAACATGGTGGGGATCTTTCAGTGGAAGGCAGTAAAAAGCAATCTGTGGGGCCTGCCCCTGCTGAAATTCAATCTGCTAGCGCTCATTTCTAAGTTAGGACTGAGATGCTCCAATATGTTGTTGAAGTTTTTGCATCAAACTGCTTCCTAAAAGAAGTTATGGGATGAACTTAGATTGCTACACATAATCTTTAGTAATCATTAAAAACGTGATTAATGGGGACCATAAATTCTTAAAATGTGATCCTTGAACCATCAGCATCATCTAGATTCTCATTTTGAATGTAAATGTCAATTCTGACTCAGTTCTACTCAATCAGAAACTTTGGCTTCCAAGACCAGACGAGAGCAGATGCATTCAGCGTGGTATGGCCATGGACTCAATCACAAACTTTGGGAGGGGTGACAACATAATTCATTAAAGCCTATCAGGTGCTTCCTTTACATGCGAACTATGAGAGAATGTGGAATAGACATGACTACGTTTCCCCATTCCCTTTTTGCTTATAGGGATGTCCCTAAAATATTTTAAAAATTGCAATTAGACTCTACCAGGTGCTGCTATCCCATAACAAAAATTAGTACTCCACAAATATTCTTATCCTCTCCAGCTAGGAAAAAAAAACACTTTAACATTTAAAAAAAATTACATGAAATGTAGTTGTGTATAAAGCAGCACAGAATGCAGCGCTGCTATTAACTGTTGGTCAAATGTGAAATTGACCAAGATGATGTGAAATTGACCACATCATCTTCAATCGACGGTTTGGTCTGACCGATGTAGCTGCCGTCCCCAAATTCCAAACAGGATCGGACCACCGTCTCCTTCGGGCAAAATTCTACTTCCCGAAACGAGGAAGAAAAGGCTGCAAAGTTTAAGAAGAGAACTCCCAGAATGACCACCAACTGGGAACTCTTTGGCACCATTGCAGCAACATGGGAAGATACCATCATTGACCGACATGGATGAAGAATACAACCGACTGGTTCAGCACCTCCATGATTGTGCGAAGAATGCCGAGAGAGAGAAAGACACAAAAGAACGCCTTGTCTTCAGAAACTCTTGAGCTCATTTGCCAACATGGCAAGGCGCGAGCCTCAGGAGACCAAATGCTAATGTCCAAGCTTGCTAAACAGTGCAGAGAAGCGATAAAAGAAGACCTCAAAGACAGAAGAGCAGAAATACTGGAAGATGCAACAGAAGGCGAGAAGAGCATTCGCACTGCCCGCCTGTCCTTTGCCAACTATAAAACCAAGATGACTGCTCTCCAACGCCCGGATGGATCTATCACATCTTCCAGAAAGGCAATGGAGAAGATTATCCAGGACTTCTACTCAAATCTCTTTGATAGCCACATCCACCTGCCCACATACCAAATTCCACAGAATGGATATGTCAATCCCAACATTCTATCTTCTGAAATCCGACATGCCATGTCGCCGGTAAAGAAGGGAACAGAACCAGGCACAGACAAAGTCAGACCCGAACACCTGAAGAATCTGCCGTCGGTACTCATCAATACACTAGCCTCGGCTCTTCACACACTACCTGTCCAAATGCAAGGTGCCCTCCCAATGGAAAACCAGCAGGGCAGTTCTACTGTTCAAGAAGGGAGACATTCACGACATCAGCAACTATCGCCCCATCTGCCTGTTGTCCGTCATCTACAAGCTGTTTACATGAGCCATCCTGAACAGGATTAGCAGAATACTAGATGAAGGACAACCATGCGAGCAAGCAGGCTTCCGGAAAGGATTCAGCACAATTGACCATATCCACACGGTAACCAAGCTCATTGAGGTTTGTAGGGAGTACAAGATGCCACTCTGTCTCACGTTCATTGATTAACAGAAAGCCTTTGATTCTGTGGAGACTGAAGCAGTCATCGGAGCCCTAGCCAAACAGCGTGTTCAAACCCAATACATCAAGAACCTTTGTGGGCTGTATTACAGATTCACCACCAGGATCTCACCATTCTACAAAGAAGTGATCATTAATGTGAAAAGAGGGGTTCGACAGGGTGATACCATTTCACCAAAACTCTTCAGCGCCACCCTCAAGAACATCATGCAACAATTAGAATGGGAAGGAATGGGAGTGAAGATAGATGGTCGGCAACTACACCACCTCCGCTTCACTGATGACATCGTTCTAATAACACCAAACATTAGCCAAGCGGCACAAATGCTGCATGACTTAGACCGAGAATGTGGAAAGATAGGTCTACAGCTGTATCTAAGGAAAACCATGTTTATGAAGAATGAACTAGTTCCAGAGGCCCCCTTCACTCTCAATGGAACAAACATCTCTGAATGCAGCAGTTATGTTTACCTAGGTCGAGAAATCAACATGATTAACAACCTAAAACCTGAGCTGTGCAGGAGGAAGAGAGTGGCATGGAATGCCTTCAATGGCATCGAAGAAATAGCTAAAAGGACAAAGAACCTCCGGCTCCCGGCACATCTCTTTGACTCCACCATTCTCCCTGCATTAACATACGCCTCAGAGACCTGGGCCCTATGAAAGCAGGATGAGAATGCTATTTGGGTCTCCCAAAGAGGAATCGGAAGAGCTATGCTTGGAATATCATGCCTCACTCAAGTGAGAGAAGGAATCCAGAGTTCTGACCTCCATCGCTATTCCAGAATCAGGGATGCTGTCTCATTTGCCAAGGCATCGAAATAGATGGGCTGGACATGTAATGCGATTTGGAGACAACTGCTGGACTAGAGCCATTACTGACTGGATCCCACGGGATTTCAAAAGATCACGTGGCCGCCCACCTACAAGATGGTCAGACTTCCTTGTCAAGACCCTGAAGGAACGGTTTGAGGCTCTTCATATCCCTGAATCAACCAGATGCCATTGGGCTACATTGGCACATGATAGGGTCCAATGGAAATGTTACTGGCGCCCGCTCGAGCAAATCAATGAATAACTGGATTCAAGTGATCAAGTGATTCAGAGATTATTTCCTTCAACTATCTTAAGTATATGTTTTAAAGAAGGAAAGCAAAAGAAACAATCCAAAATTTCTAGTTCACTTGGAAAATATTCTTTTATAATAGAATAACTTAAACTTTGATAAATTATATTTTTATTTTCAATAAGCTCAAAATATTTTAATTTTTGTAACATCTTTTAAAGATATGTTGTTATATTTTAAATTTAAATTGTTATTTATTTATTAATTATTCTCACAGGAAGAATTTCTTTATTTTTCAGTTTCCACCCAACCTTGGGGGATTCAAAACCCTCTATATATCTACTAAGCCTCTCTATTCCGTTTCTTCTATCAAGTCTAGTATTTAATTGCTGACTATTATTCTCTTTTGTTTTATTTTTCATCATGTTGCTAGAACGATGTTGAAATTTTCAACTAACATTATTCTTATTGACATCTTCCTTCATATCTATTAGCAGCTGTTTCATGTGTTTTGGTCCTTTTCAGGTTCATATATGCTTAGGGCGGAATTTTTCCTTATGTATATGTTCCTTCATCTTTAAGAAATAATCCCCTCTCTATCTTTTATAGCATTCAAAATCCTGAAGTCATTGTCTGATACCAGTATGACCACATCAGCTCATTTGTGGATGTTTTTTGCTTGAAATATTGACCTTTAGCTTGCGTCTGTATTTGCTTTGTTATTAAGGTGTGTTTCTTCAAAGAAGGAGATGGCTGTATCCAATTTTCTAATTCATTTTTTCCTGCTCCTTTCTGTTTCTTAATTCATACATTTAGGCAGCTAACATTGAGTGAGGTTGTTGTCATGGAGTTTTGTGCCCTTTCTCTGTAAAAGTTTGTTGTGTATGTAAGATTTGTCTTGTCTATATATATATCTGGGTGACTGTGATCTCCAACTCGGGGAAGTTTTCCCCAGTGATATCTTTCCCCTTTGCTTCTTCATCAGGGCTGCATTTCTATTCTCCCAGCACCCCCATGATTCTTATGATTCTCCTTGGGAATTAATTCCAGAGTTCTCTTGTCTGTGGTTCATTTATTTTAAATCTTTCCCTCCACCTTTTATTTTTTATGGAGGTTGTTTGTATTTCATCTTTTTTGCTCATTGATTTTTGTCTTCCAACTACTGGTACTCTGCTGTTGAGGTCTTCCAGTGAGTCATTTATGTCACTTGCTAAATTATAAGTCCTTGATAACAGAATATTCACAATTCATTGTTTTTTTTTATTCCACTTACTTTTCTGCTATAATATCAAATACTGTTATTATTACTTTTCCCATCCCCTTGAAATATGTGTGGTTGCACTAGGAGAAATGCAAATCCCAGCAATGAAGATCCTTGTGATGTCAATGAATTTCTACCTTTTATGAGAGAGGTAAATTTAACATAATTCACAGTCCTATCTAAAGTCCAATGAGTGGGAAACTCCCCTATGATTAATCCCCTTGTTCCCAGGAGATTCTTTTCCTAACTCCAGTCCTATGTGATGTTTTAGGCAATTTTTCAACAATGCCATTAAGCCTTGTTACCAGTTTATAATTTCAGGGCTGTTGTTCCAAATTAGTCGATCATAACTATGTCCCACTATT
This sequence comes from Cryptotis parvus, assembly GCA_021461705.1. NCBI lineage: Eukaryota > Metazoa > Chordata > Mammalia > Eulipotyphla > Soricidae > Cryptotis > Cryptotis parvus. The sequence continues at coordinate 67,384 of JAJIBD010025068.1, forward strand.
TTACCTATATCTTTAGATTTTGTAGGATATTTTACCCTAAATAATATTCTACAATAGCTTTTCAGTGGTGTTCAGTTTGTTGCAAGAAATGAAGTGATGCATTATGAAGTCTGTAAGAGTCAGAGTTGAAAGCACAAGTTTGGGAATTTAAATTTTCTTAGGGAAACAAGATTAATCACATTGGGAATTTTAAAACTATAGGAGTATAAAAATACAGCAAACTACAAAAAGAAAAAAAATAGAATGTGCATACAAAACACACAGAACTTTTACAAATATCACACACATTTACAATACCACACAACAAATCAAAGGGGATTAGAAATGTTTTACATGCTCATTCAGCTGAAAAATGTTCTAGAGAAATATTGGCTGAATATTGCTACTGCAATTAGAATATTTTTGAAATCTACTGTCTAATATTTGTTGGGTTTAAAGATGTCAAGGTGACATGGGCAGGTAGACAGGTGGTTGGTCGGGCCTGCATGGCAGTGAACTGTCACCATTAGCTATTACCTTTTGGAACCAGGAATGAAGACTTGATAAGACCCGTTAACCAAAAACAGACCCTGAGGAAGCTGGATCCACCTTCTTCCACCTAGCCCTTAACCCCCAATCAATCTTTGGTGGCCCAACAGGAGATTCCAGAACATTCCAGCCCAGGAAGATAAAAACCCCCTTTGGAAATGAGTCGGGGGCTTGCTTTGCACCTTTGGAGCAGCCCACTTTCTCCCTTGAGTGTGTTACTCTCTCTTTCATTACTCCTTTCCCAACCTAAAACCTCCATAATAAAATCTGTTTTGCTTCACTGCTCATCTACTCCTGAAAATTCTTTTTTCTGCGAGGAAGACAAGAACCATGAGGCAGACCTGGGTAAGGCCTAGGACTGACTTTCCTTTCCTGCAAAAAGCAATTCCTCGCTACAGCCTGAGTCCATGGCTACCGGAGAAATCTCGGGTGGTGGGGATCAACTCGCCTGCCTAGAGAACAAGCGGATGTCAGGGGGTGGTTGACAGCCACCTCGTGGGGCTGGTGGGGCTCAGGCCCACGCCATGCAGGGGCTCATCACTCGATTTTATCAGTCCTTAGCCTGTTCAGTGAGTCCTGGGAGACAGAGGCAGCTGGGGAGAAAGCGGCAATCCCTCTGTTCCAGCCTTACATAAGCCTCCCGTGAGGCCCACCTACATCAAAGGGACAGAGATGCTATTTTTACAGTAACTTTTTATAAACTTCTATTGCTGACCAAATGCTTACACCACTTTGATGTATATATTCTTCCCATTATTAAATTTATTGGTCAGGTGACAGATAAATACTGGGAGATATTTCTTATTTCTCTTCTAAATAGGAGAATATTTACAGACTTTGACCATTTTACATGAAATACTATATTTAACACTAAGAACTAATCCTATTACTTTATTTAGCTTTATTTTATATTTATGTTTTCTTATTCTTCCAAAAAATAGATTAAATTTCCCAAATGATTATACGTATTTTATGCTACCCTTCCTGACATTTTCATATTTTGCTGTTTCAAATATTTTTAGAGTAGGGAACATTAAATAGCCAAATATTTCCAATATCTTATTATGAAATTATTTGGAAGTTCTTTATTTAATGAGGTTTGAATGTTGTCTTAAATTCCACTTATGTGTACTCTTTATAATTGCCCCTTTATCTGAGTGAATGTGAGTGGAGGCTGGATATAAGTACTAGCTGACAGATTGAAGCTCAAATGTTGTACAAAATAAAGTTACCAAGTTACAAGCAATAGGGTTAAGGCTTTTACCATAAATAAGATAATTTTTGATAGTTTTGCCTAAGAAGAAGTTAATACTTTTAACCGGAAATACAGTAATGTTGTTGGCTTTTTCACAGCATGTTCAGTGTTACTGAAAATGTAAATGTAAGAAGTCTATTTTAATAAACTCTTTTTAAAGGTATGAATGTGCCCTTTTGATGGAAAGAATAAAAATAAAGGATAATTAGTTTGACTGCTATGAAAGAAGTCATATTTCTACCCTGGGCTATAGTGAAACATTCTGCCTGAGTTACACAGTTTGATTTACCCTAGTAAATTGCATTTATATTACTCTTACAGCATAGAAATATAGAAACTAATGTCATGACCTTAAATTAGAATGTTAAATCTTATAAGAACTATTTTAATCTATGAATATGATTTAGAGGATATGTTTTAATAGCACTTATTAAATTGAGTATGTAAGGAAAAATGTACTTGCAATATGTTGTTGAAGGCTTTTAAATAGGTAAGAGAACTTTCATTTCTATATCAGAATATTATCACTAGAGAACAATGAGATAGTTCAGTAGGTACGAGCTTGCCTTGTACTCAGCTGACCTGGGTTTGATCCCTGGCACCCCAAACCTATCCAGGATAGATTCCTGAGCATAGAGCCAGGAATAAACCTTGAGTAAAATCAATTGTGGCCCAAAATAACCAAAAGAAGATTATCACTAGAAGATAGATTTTTTATCTTTCTAGATTTTTTTCCATTGTATAATATATGCCCACCGATTAAACATCCTTATAAGTATCTGAAATCACACAAAATTTTGAACAATAAAACATCACAGCAAACACTTATTAATTACTTTCTGTTTGTGAGAGTTGAGCTGCTATAATCAGTATACTGTTATTCCTTTCTGACGAAGGTCCTATTTTGTGATAACTCGTAGTTTAATTTATGTTTCTCAGTTCTTTAGCAACTGAGTTGCTGTCATGACATATTAATTGTTTAAATGACTACATTCCTGCTCAGCCATGGTTATCTGTTCTAACTGATAGTTCTCTATGTCCATTGTCCTTTACTTTTGCGCATAAAGAAGTTAGCTTCTAGGATCATTTTTATTTATTTCCAGAATTTATAAACCAAGGATCGATGATTTTAAAGATAGAATTAATAGTCAGAAAATGTGATATGAAAGGTAAGACTGATTTTCTTTATTGTTACTGTACTTTGAAAGAAAATTATAACACTGTGTGTAAAAAGTGAAAGAAAAATGTATCGCCTTTAAGTTATGTAAAAATAAAATATATTCAATTGAAACCTGTTTGAGTCTGAGACTGTCTAATAACTTGATCTACTCTGTTTCTATAGTATATAACTCACTAGTAATAGCATTAGAAGTTCTATGAAAGATGATTTCTTTTTTTAAAAAACTTGATTTCAGATATCGGGCTATAGTACAGAAGGTAGGATATTTGCATTGCATGCAGTCAACCTAGTTTGATCCCTGGTATCTCATATTTTCCCCAGAGCATGAACAGTAGTAATTTCTTAGCATCACCCGGTGACACTAAAAAGCCCAAAAAGATCATTAATTATTTAAAAAAATCTATTTCAAGCAGTACTGAATTTTGTTGTATATTTTGTTTTGGGGACACATGCCAAATTTCTCAGGACTGACTCCCTGGTTCTGTACTCAGATATTACTCCTGGAGGGGCTCAGGGGACCATATGGACTGTCAGGGATTGAACCTTGGTGAACTATGTCATTGGTGTCTGTGTTTTATTCTTCCCACATACAGTATAGAAACCATGCAATTTTGCCACACAGTAAATGGCAGCAAAATCTAGCAGAGGAAAATATTTTTATTTTTTCAAATTCCTCAGAATAAATTCAATCCCTATGAATTTAATGGCAAGAATAGAAAATTAGTATGGTGTTGGCTCTGTGTGGTTGTGCATTTTCTCTACTTAATATCCTCCTTGAAAATAGATTTGTATCTGATTTCCAAGATAATAAATTTCCTAGTATGGAATCAACGTGGTTTATAAAACCAATTAATAACATTGAAAAAGGTACAATATATGTTTATTCCTTTCAGAGGACATGAAATCAAGTGGCTAAAGTGACTTGGCCAATTTAGTGTAATCGGCAATTCTTAGAAATATGAAAAATGGAATTAAGATGCACCTAATTAGTGGATTGTGGCTCACTTAATATTTCTCAGAATTCACAAAAGCACTGTTGCATTACAAAAAAAAAATATTCAGCCGGCATGGTCCAGCACTCTCTTTTATATAATCTTCCCAGTTCCAATAAAGTTTCCAATTATATAATGTTGTCCTTTGTCTCTATTTTTTATGAATGTAGAATTGTTGCTGCAATTAAAAATCATAGACAAAACTGAAGACTTCTTGATTACAGAGAACATATTGCAGAAAGTCATGAATGTGGATCAGTGTAAATTATAAAACTTGAATTTCAGTTTAGTAAAAGGTGATCATTTGTATATATTAGAAATTATACGCAAATATACATTTTATAGGATTAAGTGAACTTAAATATAGTTCAATTCCCCATTATTCAAAATTTCTATTATACTTTATTGAATTATTAAAAAGAAGAAAATGGTGCTTGAGCAATATATGCCTGAAATTCAGTTATGAATAACTGCAACTCACTGTGATTTGATTTTTTTTTCTATTTTTTTGGTTTACACCCAACATTGCTCAGAGGTTACTCTGGATACATTTTATTTTAAAGTACAAAAATTACCTATTCTGCTGCAAAGAAGCAATCAAGGATAAAGTCATAATAGTAAATTATGTGTTAATGTAGCAATTTTATTGGGCCAGGGGAGTTAGGAAAATGGGTAGGAGGCTTGCCTTGCATTTGATCAACCTGGGTTCAACCCCTAACATCACATACCATACCTATGAGCCCTTAAAATGAAACCCTGAGCAAAGAGCAAGGATTGAGTCCCAAATGCTTCTGGGAGTGACCCCCAACAAATAAACACAAAGCAACAATTGTAAGAAGCAAGTCCATAGATATCATTTATATGTCTACTGTTGTAACTCAAATTTGGGAAGAAAATACCTTGAAGAAAATGGCTAATAGTAATGATAAATAAAAAGCCTTGAACATTTCATTCAATTACACTTCACACAAAGGAAATATGGGATAATTGATGATTAACACACCATGAGTCATCCTAAAAGATAATGAATATTTTTCCCTATTGTAGTCCTTTGGCATGATTAAAGATGATGACTTTATAAAAATACATTTTTTCTTATGGAAATATTTAGCCCTTTTATTTTGTTAATTTTAACTCTAAAATAAGGAGCAGTTCATTTATGTGATAGCTTTTCATTTTAAAGCTGGTGGAGCATGTGGTCTATGTTTGATTGATTATATAGAACAGGTCCCAGATTACTTGGGTTTTATAACTCAATTAAATATTTGGGTGAATGCCAAGTCAAGCATAGCTTGAAGTTGAAGCTAAACTCTAGATAAAATTAAAATATTCCATGTTTTAGGCCATAGATTGACTATCAATTATCTTATTATTAGTTTCTATTTATTGAGTGTCTACAAAGTAAGGAACTATACTATCTTGCTTACATAGATGATATCATTTAGTATGCACAACATAAAAATAAGTTAATAATGTTACCATTTGGTAACAAATGATGAAGTAATCTCAGAAAGTTCTAAGTAACTTTTTAAAACAAATTATATGGTAGAAACTAATTGGAATAGAAAACATAATATTGGAAATTACTTACCTGTGGAGACTACTCAATGTGGAGACTGTTGACTATTTAAGTCCTAGATTCACTATTATTTGAAAACATATTATTTAAATTTTGTTTTGGTGACCTTATACAAGTAGTTAAAATGAAATTACATTTCCTAGACTTTTCCTCATAGTTTTAAAATGGGCTTAAAACAACATTTGGAATCTAGAAGTAAAGCAATGAATATTGTGCTCTGAAGATCACCATGGGTGAGCTTACCTTGTGTGTGTGAGATAATAACAGGGTCCTCCCTTATCTAAGGAAGAAAATCTATAGCTAAGATATCATTTCCTTCTGAACTATACTCAGAGCCACAGAGGTGGAGGCTATAAAAGATATACATTGTTCTTATTTGCTTTTTGTGGATTGCATTTTTATGAGGGTGCTAGTTTTTCTGAATCTTCTAGTTCTTGTTCCTATTCCTTTCTCATGGATCTGTGAAAGGACTCCTTGACTAGTAGGAACCAATATTTTATAAATTCTTCACCAGGTTCTACAATTTGGGAAATATATAATATCTATAATAAATCACTAATTATGCACTATATCTCATGTTTCAGCCTCATTTTACACCTGTAAAGTATGTCTTACAATGATAATAATGAATAGATTATTTCTAGAACATTCTGACAGTACATCTTGTAGAAAACTATAATCTATCTTTTCTTAAATTTAAAGGTAAAGTCATTTTTCCTTTGCATAAAATTAGTGATTTTTAAAAGCTAAGATAATCTTTTAAAGCTCATTCTATTGAAAGGCACTAAACATATTGAAGTCAAAGTATGGTTTACATGCTTAAATTTACATTCCCGTGGATAAAATATCAGCTCGTATTATTCACTGACTCTTGACTGTGAACCTCATGAAAGTCATACAAAGTACTTTCATAGGATCAATTTTAATATTTGCTGTTGAGAGTTTAGTACTTTGTATTAATTAAGGTGATTGACTTGTAATTACTCCATTAATTTATGTCCTTATTTAGTTTCTACACTTAACAATTCTAACAATTACTGATTTGATTCCTACAAGAAATCTATTAAAACTTCAACTAAGTTGACTTAAAAATATTTAAAATCTCTGTGAAATATCAATGTCTTTCTCTTTGCATATTACATAGTTATAGTTTAACCTGGTCTGTTATTTGATGTGATTGAATTATCCATGTATATGGACCTACGCTAGACACAGATACATGGGGCAGAGCTGCTACCGACTCTCCCTGTGCTCAGCTGATCATGAGGCATCCTGGAGGTAAGGGGTTTCTAACCCTTGTCCACTATCCCAACAGAGCCTCTAAGAAGCCAGAGGAACCCACACACCATGAGGTCTGCCATTTTCAACATCTGAACACCACAGCTAGTTAGAACTCCACCCAAGAGATAAGCTGATCTCAAGCCATGCTCCTCAGAGTCTCACCCTATAGCAAAGCCTATTTCAAGCCCAGGTATGCTTGAACCAGAGACACAGATACACCGGGTATAGTTGCTACTGGCTCTCCCTGTGCTCAGCTGATCATGAGGCATTTGGGAGGGAAAGTGAGTTCTAGCCTAATAATATCCTAATTAGGGATAGCTTGCTATCCTAATAGAGCCTTGCAAGAAGCCAGAGGAGCCACCACACAATGAGGGCCGCCATTTTCAACATATGGACTCCACAGCTTGTCAGAGTTCCACCCAGGGGGAAAAGTGAATCTCTCCACATTGCAGTTCATCAGTAAATGCACAAAATGAGAGCCTTCTACTGAGAGTATTCCAACCACACTGCAGAGACTGGCAAGCTACCAGTGTCATATTTGATATGTCAAAACCAGTAACAATTAATTATAGACCACATTCCCATCATCTGAATGAATGATTTGAGGCTCTTTATGTTCCTGGTATGAGAAGATGCCCTTGGGTTACACTAGCATGCAACAGGAAGTATGGAGATGTTACTGGTGCCCACTTGAGCAAATTGATGAACAATGGAAAGACAAGCGACACAAGTGAAAGACCTACACAGTTCAGACAATAAACATGAATATATTCTCAATTATCAGAAAATTAATAAGAAATAGAATTAAGATACTACTAATATATTCTGTATCTCCCCTCAAACACCTCTTTGGTTAGACCTTTGGTTGGATTTTAAGATCCCTTAATTTGTGAATAAAGTACCATGTGTATTGATGATAGTAGCCCATTTACCTGATAATAACTGATAAAGTAATTGGATTCTCTTGTGTTTTCTTTAATTTTTTTTTTAAATTAAAATAATTAACCACAGTTTAACATAAAATTTAAAAGATACTTGTGGAATAGCTTAATATTGTTAATCTTATTTCAGAAGTGAGAATATTGCAACTCAGTCATTTAAGAAAAAGTTACAATTAAGCCAGTCTATCAAATCTGTTTCTTCAACTTTTGCCTATCTTATAAGTTCAAATTAAATACATATGTGTATACACATATCCTGCCCCATGAGGTGTTGCAGGTGTGGCTGTGGTGCCCAGCTGTATCAGCAGGTGACAGACAGGAGACAGGCTTGTCTACACCAGGACTCTGCCCTGTGGACCCTGGATGATTGATGGTCTGATAGAAAAAGACTGGGCCGCCTGGGATGAACCCAGATCCATGGCAGAGCCTGGCAAGCTACCTTTGGTGTATTCAATATGCCAAAACAGTAATAATAATAATGGACCTCATTCCCAATGAATGGAGACACAAACAATGGGAATATCAGTGCTAGAAGTGAAGTGATATATACATATACACATATATACATATATATTTGATTAATATACACATATATAATGGGAATCAACAGATATAATGAAAAAACACACATTTAATGAACAAGTTTCATGACTATTCTCTATGGCAAGCTCTCTCGATCTCTCTCTTGCTTTCTATCCTTTGGTACATTCTTGTTTGCAAGGCAGGCACTGAAAGGCTATGATGTATATGCCTTACCTACTTTCTATACTCAGTTCTAGTCTAACATTGCTATTTTCAACTACTACTGTTAAATTGGTCGTATCTATCATTTAATTACCCTCTGCCCGTACATACATGTGGTAGAATACAGTCATTGATATGTCCTCCTAGGCCCTGTATATCTTAGCCTCAGATATTAGTTTCATATTATTGTTTTATATCCCACAAATGAATTCAGTCATTCTATATCTGTCCTTTATCTTACTAATTTTACTCAGCATAATACTCTCTGTATCCTCAGTGGTGTTGATAAATGTGCATTGGTGGAAGGATGGGTATGGGAAAACTGTACAAAAGACAATAAATAATTAAAAATCATTTAAATTATGAAACCTTACAGAAACCCAAAAGAACAAATTGACTTGTAATGATCTATTTTCCTAAAGATTCTCTTTACCATTATTTTAAGATTTTTTGGATTAATATAAAAAATCACTCACTATATCACTCACAGTCTTCCCGTATATTATCGATTTGCTCGAGCAGGCACCAGTAACATCTCAATACATCCTGTAACATGAGAAATAGTCCAAGGGCATCATCCTGTTCCAGGAACATAAAGAGCCTCAAACCATTCCATCAGGTCATGGGAATGAGTTCTATAATTGTTACTGGTATTTGACATGTCAAATATGACACGGGTAGATCCCAGGCCCTGCCATGTGGATGGGATACTCTAGTAGTCACCTCAAAACTCGAGCAATTATTGATGAATCGCATGGCTGCAAGCGGCCACGCCAAGCCACCTGTGATCAGCTCTTCTGCTGGGTGGAGCTCTGAGGAGAGGGAGTCCGGATGTGGAATATGGAGGCCCTCACTGTGTGAGGGTTCCTCTGGCTTCATGCGAGGCTCTGCTGGGGTGGCAGACCAGGGATAGAACCTGCCATCCCTCCTGGACGCCTGTGATCGGCTGGGCACAGGGAGAGCAAGTAGCAGCTCTGCCCAGTGTGTGTGAGTCTCTGGATCAGCATACCTGGGCTGGCCTCAGGTTGCTGCTTCTGCTCTATTTGTAATATAGGAATTACTAGGAGACACTTTTTTTTTCCTTTTGTGCCTGTTTATGGGAAGAAATTAGGCATTTGAAAATCAAAACCATTTTTATTTTGTCCGTTTGTTCGTTTGTTTTGCTCCATGTATCTTTGGATCGTTGATAAAGAAAAGAAATCCCTGTTCATTTTAAGCACTTTCATTGGTGGGTGTGGGGTGGTTGCTCTGCTGGTCTCAAATTACTAAGAATTCTCCCCCAAAAGTATTTGGCAAGATGATTGTACAGAATCATTGGTTATGACTGTGATAGCTTTCTATTACATAAATAAATTAAAGAAAATTTTGAAAATGAAATAAATTTTATATGCCTTCCAAGGAAGAAAAATAAAAGTGCAATTTATGACAGGTAGAATATGATGATTATTGCAATAAGGTTCAAGTACAAAATAAAATGTAATTCAATATTTAATGTCAGAGTTGAAAATTTTGTTATGTAAATGAAAATAGACAGTGTACTATATTAAATAATTTAATTTTCTTATTTACATAGATTAAAATCATACAGAAATGATACATTACAGATAGACTTTTGCTGATTTATCTTCTGATAGTTCCTTTTGCCATTTCTTTAGGATTTGTTGGAGCAAGAAATATGGGATAAATTTGTTATATGCTTGCCAAAGGGGAGGCTGGAGAATGGCCGAGACCCTGATGATATTGGTGGTGAGATAAGTGGTACTGCAGCATTGTGTGCCTGTAACTATTCTATCATGAACAACTTAAGAAATTGTGGTATCTTAATTAAAAATAAATAAGTAAAATTAAGAATTCTCAAAACAAGCAACAAAATAAAATAAATTAGAACTCATAATAAATCTCTATGACTTTAACAAGCAACTTAATTTTCCTATCTTGATACTCAGGATTTATAAATGAATCACTGTCTTTATGTTTGCATAGTGCGAACAATCCTAACAATACAACTAAAATAGATTTTATCCATAGTACTGAAGGCTAACTGTTCAATACCAAGATTCCAGCCTTGCTAGATTTTGATCAAAGTTTTCTTCATGTTTTTCTAATAGCCATTCTCTCCTCTCTCTCTCTGATAATTTTTAAATTTTTAATCACTGTGAATTACAAATTGATTCAGTATTAAGTTTCAGGCATACAGGCATTTAGTAACAAACCTTTCACCAGTGTCCATTTCCCTCCACCAATATCCCCAGTTTCCCTCCCTTCCCGCATCTTGCCTCTAGAGAAGACATTTTTCCCTTCCGCCATTGACCTGGTGTTCCCACATCCGGACTACCCTCTGGTCAGAACTCCATCCAGCAGATGAACCTATCACAGCCGGGCTCATGCAGTCGCCAGTGGCAGCTCGGTTCATCAATAAATGCTGTATTTAGATGTGACTACAAGAGTATGCCACCAGCACGGCAAGCCTGGCAAGCTGCCCGTGCCATATTTGATATGCCAAATACCAGTAACAATTATGTTAGGTCATTCCTATGACCTAATATAATGGTTTGAGGCTCTTTATGTTCCTGGAGAGAGCAGGTGCCCTTGGGCTCTACTAGCATGAGACAGGACATATGGAGATGTTACTGAGCCCACTCGAACAAATTGATGATGAATGGGAAGATAGTGATAGTGATTTTCTTTGGTAAAAACACCCAACTCTACTATTGGCTGTGCTCTGGGATCACTCTTTGTGGGACTTGGAGATCATATGGGATGACAAGGATTGAACCATACTATGTCTCTGGCTTGCCATCTTCTCTTTTTCATAACATCATTTTGTTAGTATGGAAGTGTGTGTTTATGAGAGATAGAGAGAGAGAAGAGAGAGAGAGATCTTAGATGGCCAGTAATCCTCTCATGAGGAACCTATCCTCATTTCACTCATAACCTAATTGAACCATACTTTATTCCCAAAGTTAATTTCTCAAAATTTAGAATATTGGTGTTATTATAGGGAATAAAGTATAATTTGCTAACGACAAACAAAAGATTGATAGTATTCCAAAAGTGGAAGAAATAATTAGTGCTGATAAAAGGATCAGAAGTTAGGGTGAATTTCAATCTGGAAGGGAAGGAAAAGAGATAGAGAGAAAGGGAAAGAAATAAAGAACCTGACATAGAGGCGGGCTGGGAGAGGGGGCAGGGAATCGGGGACGTTGGTGAGAGATGGATCCTGGTGGAGGGATGGGTGCTGGAGCACTGTATGACCAAAACCCAAATATGAACTCTTTGTAATTGCATATCTCATGGTGGTATAATAAAATACTTAAAAAACTATACCCTGAGATAATAAATACTAATTTTAGTTGGCCGAAAAAAAAGAAGTTAGAGTGAATTTGATAGAGGTTCACTAAGCAGTTCTGCATTAAATATTGTATGTCAGGGAAGAAATAAAAGGTAGTTTGGTTGATTAGTTCACTGAAATATGCACTAAAAGGTAGTTCAAAGTGAGCCAGGTATAGTGCCAGCCTTACATGGTGTCATGTAGGTCAAGAACTCCACAAGCAGATTGAGATGTTAGAGGTTATTTGTTACTCAATACACACCCATACTGAGGGTGTTTAGATTTAAATTTTAATAATGATATAAGACAGAGTTGTGTGAAATGTGTCCCATGATTTTGGATGAGTTGCATTTTGGCTCTTTGTATTTGATCGAATCAAGCCATATCAATGTTATGCAAGATTGTACAGTGTAAGACATAATTATTATGATCTGAATTAAAAGTTTAAGAAAAATGGGAAAAATGGACACAGTTGGTCATATTCAAGCTCCAACACAAGATTGGCAATATTCCTATAATAGACAGCAGAGACAAAGTGACAATCAAATTATTCAGCCCTGTGTAGGCCTATGATTTTGGTAAATCAATCATATTGTCCCTAGAAGTGAAACAAATAGGAAGACTACTATGTTATTTAATTTGGCTGCAGGAAAAGTATAGATTAAATGAGTTATTAATATGAGTTATGAAAACAGTCATGCACTTAAGTCCCTGACCTGAACCAATTTATATATCTAGAAAATCTGAGTAAAGAAAAGCAGGGACCTACTTACTCACTGGAATCATCACTAAAAATTTGAGCTGGAGAGTTCCAAGAGGTGCTTAAGGGGCCTGGAAGCCACTCCAATAGTGCTCTAGGGTCACTATAGTTATGCCTAGTTGGTCTTGATAGGCCATTAGTGACATAGTTGAAACTCAGAGACTCATTCCGCAGGCATCACTCCTGCCAATTGTCTAACCAATTGCCACATTTTTGAAGTTTATTTTTAGTCCAGTATTACCCCAGAAAGATCCTTAGTAACTTAATAATGTAATGGTGCACTGGGGGAAAGAATATAGTAATAACATTTAGGAACTAACTTGGTACTGTTTCTGGACTGTTGCTAATTCTAGGAAATTAAAATGACATGTCAAAAGACCAATCCTAATAGGGACTCATGAAGATTATATTATCAACAAACCAGGTGTTGGACTCTTTAAGGGCATTTGGCTCAAAACATTAGCACATAAAGGGCCTAGGTGAGGTCAGGGAGGATTATCTAAGGACATTTAACACTCCTGCTTTCCATAACAATGGGAGGAAGGCCTGAGTTGCATGGGTATAAACTAGCCGGTTTCACTCTCCCGCTTCACTTGGGGGGGCGGCGCCCTGCTTGAAGTGTTCTTCTCCTTCTCCCAAAGCCTATACACGTGGTGGTCGCCATCTTGGCCTACACGTGGCTGGGGTTCTAGCCTGGAATCCTAAGCATCGGGTTTTTCCTTTGCTGATTTGTAGCCTGAACCTGTGATAAGTAAAGTCTTTTAAAACCTCACCGGATCCCTGAGTGCTCACCATTCCCGGCGGCGGGTAGAAGGCCCGCGCCGGCGCGGCCACTCAGGTCTTGCACAAAAAATATAAAGGTGGTAGCTCCAATATACTCCTTCTACCTCCTGCCATTTTTTGCCTATTTGCCTTTGCAGAAGACATTCTGAGAAGGAAACAGCAATGATAATATAAAGCTCACCTGGGTGATAATTTCATTATAGCTACTTTACCAGATGTGTTTTCATTGCTTGAACAAAATCATACATATGTGGATGTCTGATAGGCATCTTTTGATTGGATTAATCCTTTATCTTTGGTACCCTGATAATTAAGACCACCAGAAGTACTTTGCTTCTAGCTGGCAAAACCAACAATATGCATTCACTGTTTACATCAGAAGTATATTGACTCTCCAGTCCTCTCAGAATTTAATTTGCAATGATCTTGAGAGCCCTTTTCCTCCACAAATTATTATACTAGTCTGTCAAGTTGATGACATTTTGCTGATCGATCTTGTTCTAGCAACTCCTCCAGATTTATTGATAAGACAGGGTTGGAAATAAATTTTATAAACATTCGTGTTCCTTCTATCTCTCTGGATCTTTTAGGAGTCCCTTGATGTGGAGCATATTAAGATATTCCTTATAAGAGAAGGACAGTTACTTGCACCTGATCCTTCCCAATGACTAATGATTTTGTTTGAATTTTTGGAGGCAGAATATTCCTATTTTGAGATTGTTACTATGGAAGACAGTAAAACAGAAAAAGGGCTTTGTTTCAAGTATGGCCTGGAATAGGAGAAAGCTCTACAAGCCCAGCATACGGTGAAAATGCCTTTGTTCTTTGTGTCACTGATTCACAGATCCAAAAAAGACTGAAGTGGCAGTGGAAGGTAAGGACCTTTGCTGTCTTTGGCAGGCCCCTTTACGTTAATCACATAGTAAACCCTTTGGATTTTGGAGCAGACCCCTACTAGTCTCTGAATAATGTAGTCTTCTTACCTGAAACTGCTTTTGATCAACTGTTGAGTTTTAACAGAAACTGAACACATGTACCACCCAGTTACCTTATCACCCATACTGCCTATTATAAGTGAGATTCCGCATAAACCTAGGAAGTGGGCATGCACAGCAACACTGCACCATCAAATAGGCATGGTGTATATTAGATCATACCTGGGAAGCTCTGAAGGCCCAGGTAATTTGCAGGAAGATGTGTTACAAATGTCTGTGGTTTGCTGCTACACTTCTTTTTTCCCAGACTGTATCTATGACCTAATAGGGAGTTTATGATGAATCTTTGACAGAGGAAGTGAAGTTTCCCTGGTGTATAGATGGTTCTGCAGGGTATGCTGCAATATAGTAAAGTGGTAAGAAAATCTTTTCAGGGAGAGGAAGGGGAAGATATATAAGAAGTGTATCTATTTTTTCACTCTGATGGAAAGGTTCCATACATGTTCATAAATACTGATTCACAGACTGGTCAGAGTTTTGATTATAGAAACCTACAAGAAATATAATTCAGAAACAGTCACAAAGAACTTTGAGGAAGAAATGTGGGGCTAGTGCAAAAATGTAAAGTTTGTGTCTCTTGTGAATGTTCAAGTTGACTCAGCAAAATTTTATTTTAATGATCTGGTAGGTCTTCTAGATTATGCACCATTCTTTTTCCGCAGTCATCCCTGTCATTACCAAGCCGACTTGATGATGGGAGTAGAAGTTATGCATTGGCTTGGAAAGCTGAATTCCTACTTACTAAAGGTGATGAGTACTCAGTCTGTCAGTAATAGAGACAAACCTTAAACATTATTCACTGGAGGGATCAGCCAGTTACCTTATATATGGTTGATTACATTGAACTGCATCAATCATGGAGAGGGTAACATGTTGTCCCTTTGAAAAATATTTTATTCTGTATATGAATTTCCTTCCTGTACAGAATACTTCCCTAAAACCACTATTCCTGATTCACAGAATGTTTAGCTCAGAATACAGCAATAGTCCTAATCGCAGATGAAGTAAAATGAAAAAACAATGGACCTTGTCTCTTTGTACAATAAAGATGTTTAGTACAATCTTGAACAGGGATGGTGAAAGATGCCCTGTCTTTATTTTTTATATAGCAGGGACGCTTTTCACACTTATGTTGTTACCTGTGGAGTATAAAAAAAAGATTTTAACATTTTAATTTGGGGTTAAGTAACACCCAACAATGCTCAGGGGTTACTGTTGGCTCTGTGCTCAGGAAATCACTCCTGGTGAAGTTCAGGGACTATAGGGTATGAGAATTTAGCCTGGATTGACTATATATACACATATATGTACATAAACACATGTATTCATATATACATACACATATATACATATATACATATGTATATATATATATGGCAAGTGCATTATCAGATATTTATTGTCATAAAGAAGCATAATGGATACTTTGAACACTTCTAACTACACCAAAATACTGCTAGAGGGCCAGAGCGATAGCACAGTGGGTAGATGTTTACCTTGCACACGGCCAACCCAGGTTCGATCCCTGGCATCCCACATGGTCCCCCGAACACCTCCAGGAGTAATTTCTGGCAGAGCCAGGAGTAACCCCTGAGTGTTGCTGGGTGCTACCCAAAAACAAAAAAAATACTGCTAGAGACTTAAGAAAATTCAGGGATCAGACAGAGAGATCGTACAGTGAGTGGGGTAGTTCCTTTGCATTGGCTGACCTGAGTTCATTCTCTGGCATAGTACATGGCTCCTAAAGCACACCTTGACTGTTATCTGAGCAAAAAGTGAGGAACTAAGAGCAGAGCACAATAGGTATGGCCCACCCCAAAAATATATGTCTTTATAGAGAAATCAAGAAGTTCCCAGGGTCAGAGTGATAGTGTAGTGGGTGGGAATTTCCTTGCAAGCAGCTGACAAGTATTCGATCCCTAACAACTTATGATCCCCTGAAGCCACCAGGAGTGATACCTGAGCACAGAGCCAAGAGTAAAATCCCTGTGTACTGCTGGTTGTAATTCCCCAGATACCCCAGAAATAAAAAGGATCAGATGAAAGAAAGATATATCCATTTGTTTTCTTGCCTAATGCCAATTTTGGAATTAGGTATGTGCTGCTGAGAAAGGACTCCTTGTAGTTCCACTATTTCCCCCATTTCACTCATTTTTTCTACAGGGTTCTTAGTACCCTACATCCTGCTCTCTGAATGTCTCCTTTATTATTCAGGCCATTCACTGACTTGATCAAACTTGTTACAACATCACAGTTCAATTTGTTCTATTGATTTTTTCAATGTACTGATACAGTTTTGAGTTCCTAACTCAAGGCAATTCAACTTTCCAAGAATCTGATTAAAATTGAAAATTAACTACTTATTTTATGAATTTCTCACATTCTGGGGCTATTCTATGTGCTCAGAAGCCATAGCCCAGAGGAGCAGTACCAAAAAAAGTTCTGCTATTATCCCATATAGTGTACTCTCACAATGATACAAAATTATTTAAATTAATACCTTACAGGGTCTGAAGAAACCTAACTAACCCTGCCCTAATTGTCATACATAAACTTCCCCCCTAAAATTTCATCTTTGAGTGGCTCTGACCTTACTATAACGTCCTCCTGTTTGGTTCTGCCCACTCCACCTCTACCATTTGTGATTTGTACATAACAGAGTTTGATCTTAGCTACTTAATTGTTCTTGAGTTGTGCACTGTCATAAAAATATTCTTTAGATCTTAAAAAAAACAGTTGAGGGTCCCTTGCATCACCCATAAACATCAAATTTTCTATTCTTTTTTAGTGGACCCCACACCAATATTTCAGTGATGCCAAAAACAGCAAAAAAGTTTCACAAAATATCATTGATATTTCAAATATGCTTATTATAAATAACAGAAAATTTTAAAAAATAATATACAATTTTAGTAATGGAGCGCTGCCATAAATTTTACATGTCCAAATCCCAAAAATGATTATAGTTTAGTGACTGTGACTATGTCAAGAAAAAATAGATGAAAGGAGGATGATGGAAGGCAGAAAAGTTGGTGATGCTATGAAGTTGTGGTCAACTTCGTTTTAATGACTGCCGTGTGCTTAATGAACCTAAAGACCGCAGAGAAATTACTATGACTCAAAATTTCATATTTGTTACCTTTATAAAGCTCTTAAACTAAACATACAATCTCATGAAAGTACTGGTTCTCTTTAAAACAAAGAAAAATTATATGCTTAAAGACAGAACATTCAATTTCATATTTTCAAATCATCTGTTACTAAGCTTAGGGCCGGGAGCAATAGTCCAGTGGTCAGGGCGTTTGCCTTTGCACGTGGCCAGCCTGTGCCGGCCCAGGTAGCTTGATATAATAGACTTTTGAAAACATTTTCACATATGTGGGACAAATTTAGAATTATTGTCTTTTTTAGATGACATTTACTATATACTCCCAACTACTCTCGCCCTGATTTGTAATTGTGCACTTAATTTAAAAAAATTGAAGTAATCTTTGTGAAATAGTTGCTGTTTTTCCCTTTGGTGATCAAGGTATCTTGTTTTGTTCTTGATTGTAATTTTTTCTTGATTATCATCTACATATTTCCAGACATAATATCTTTAACCCAGTCAAAAATATGAACATCTCACAGAAATTTATTTGGTATTCAGAAATATCTTTTGAAGGTGAGACACATTCTTTTGTTTTAAAAGATAAGCGACATTTTTTTAAACATTACCTCTCACATTTTTATTTTCAGAACACTTATAATGTTCTTGCTTGTTTTTGGGGTCTTACCTGATGGTGATACAGCAAGACTGGAAGGGTGGACCACCAGGCAAACTTAATTGGTCACTTTATATCTCTCTCATTGGAAAGGATAGCCAATCAAAATAGATTATGAGATAGCTGGTAGTGGGCTATGGCAGTTAAAAAAAAGGAAGCCTGCAGCCCTTCTCTCTCTTCTCAAACACCCAAGCCAACTACAGGAATAGGTACAGTTTGAATAGACAGCATATCACGGAAGACTCAAATGTGATACGTATGAACACAGTAACTTGATAGTGACTGGAGACCAGGATGCCAAAACAGCTGGGGTAGAATATGAGAAAAAATAGCAACAAGTTTCAGACTAAGAAAATGTACATAGGATAGAACTGAAGTTGGCTGCATGCTAGGCAGATACCTTTAATCTTGCACTATTAATCTGACTACAAGATACATATAATTTATAAAATAATGTTGGAAGTCCTAATAAGAGTCATTTGTTATGGATTAAAAAACCCTAAATTTAATGTGAAAATAATCTGTCTAAATTTCTAACTAGCTATTTATTGAATCATCCAATTATTATATTCTTAGTAAATCATTTCTTCCCTGTTAAAGTTGTATTTCTTACAAATAAATGAGATCAAAAAAAAACTTATAAAAGGAACTCTTATCAGAGGGGATCCCAATAAAAGGGGATAATATTTGTAAAAGATTTGGGGGAAGCATAAAACTTTTTAAACATATGATTTCTCTAGCATTGTTAATAATTTATTTGAATACAGTCTGTCTTTATTTAGACTTATCTGCACTAAGTCAAATATTCAACTGGCATTATATGCACAACTTATTTACAGTTATTGTAAATCAGGAAGTGGTGGTAGGGGAGATAGTATAGTGAGTAGGGCATTTGCTTTGCATGCAGTGGACTCAGATTCAATACCTGACACTGTATATAATCCCCCAATACCCAACAGAATGTTTCTTAGAGCACAGAGCCAGGAGTAATCCCTGAGCAAGCTATAGATGATTTCCCAAGTAATAAGAAAAAAGAAATACAATATGTGTAATCTATAATAAATTGTAATTTTATCTACTATACTAATCTGTAATGCTTGCCAATCAGAAATTTGTTTGTTGGTTCTTAGATCTGTACCAATGAGAAAAGCACATTTAGCCTTACTAAGGGAAAAATCAAAGTTTTCCCTTTTTTTGGGGTTGGGGAGTTCAAATACAAATAGCAAAAGAATTTTATTATTAGTTCATACATTGTCAGTTTCAATATCTTCCTCCTCTTTTGCATTTCTCTCAGAAATAGAATACTAAATTAAAGGAGGATTTATAGAAAATGATTCAGTATACTTAAGAAAGAGAAGTACAACTATTACAACTCAAAAATTAAAGTCTATTTGGAGAAAAAATATTGCATAGACAGTTTGTGAATTTTCTAGCTTAAAGAGTTCAGAGAAAAGAGAAAAACTTGCTATTATTACAGTGATGAAGGGATTCATTTAAAAATAGGGAGTACAGTATGTGAGGAATGAATTGATTTCGGCAGCCTAAGGCTTAGTTCCTAACTTTGATTGTCAGATCAATTTAGTTGCTAGGTAGATAAGATCCCAGAGATACAAGGTAGATAGAGAAGTTTGATTGCATTGTTTATTTTATTATATTGGAAAACTCCAACACTTTAGTCTCAAAATATCTTTTCAAAATATGACTTCATTTAATAGTTGGCAATTTAGTACAGTACACTAAAATTTTGCATTTGCATTTAGTATATAACTAATATGATGTGATTCTGACTCTGGATAGTTGATGGAGGTCGGAACCCCCAATTTCTTTTCTCACTAGAGTGAAGTATGATACTCCAAACATAACTCTTTTGATTCCTCTTTGGGAGACCCAGATAGCATTCTCATCGTGCTTTCATAGGGCCAAGGTATCTAAGGCATATGTTAATGCAGGGAGAACGGTGGTGTCAGGGACACTTTCTCGTTTGCCAAGGCATTGAAAATCAGATGGGCTGGACAAGTGATGTGATTTGGAGACAACCACTAGACTAGAGCCATTACTGACTGGATCCCACGGACGGCAAAAGATCATGTGGCCACCCACCTACAAGATGGTCAGACTTCTTCCTCAAGACCCTGAATGAGTGATTTGAGTCTCTTTGTATTCCTGAAGAAAACAGATACCATTGGGCTACACTGGCACGTGATAGGGTCAAATGGAAACATTACCGGCACCCACTTCAACAAATCGACAAATAACGGGATGTCAATTTATCAAGTGATCAAGTGTTGTAATAATTATATATATGCATGCACATAACTTATTGAAGATAGTAAGATATCTATCTTCAAAATAAGATACATTACTTAGAGTAGTTGAACTGAGAGCTTTCCTACTACCACGAGTACCCCACCCGCATGGCAGAGCATGACAAGCTACCCGTGTCATATTCAAATGCCAGAAACAGTAACAATAATAGGCCTCACTCCTGTGACCTGAATGAATGGTTTGAGGTCTCTGTGTTCTTTTGGCGAGCAGATGCCCTTGGGCTCCACTAGGATGGACAGGATAAATGGAGACATTACTGGTGCCTGCTCGAGCAAATTGATGAACAATGGGAAGACAAGTGACAAGACAAGTGACAAGTTGAATTGTATACTAGAGTGCTGAAATGAAATATGGATACTTGCTCCTATTCTCAAATCCTAATAGCTTGGCTTTATGTGAGTAATTATATCTTTCCCAAATAGATTCTTTGGGGAGATTCACCTGGGATGCCCTCAGTGAGCTTAAACACTGGCCATTTATTCAATACAATATCATTCCCACTCTGGCTCCCAACACATGAGGTATTATTTAAGATAACAGAGGTGTTAAAGACAGGTAGAGTGCACATCAATGTTCAATTCAATGGGTTCATTAGGAGCAGAGGCTGGGATATCTCACATATCCAATCAGCAGGCACTGATTTGTACCTGCCTGGATTTTAATGTATGAGACTTAAACAGTTTTGCTCAGGTAACTCTCTTGGGACTGTTGTGAGGGATGATTTCCCATAAGGAGATTCTGGGTTGTCCTTCAATAAGGAAGGGATCTCTGAAGGCTTTTTGGGATTCAGCATCCTCTGGCTCCTTGGAAGCATGTCTAATCTGTTATGCAAACTCTAGGCCCCATCCCTAAGGGAAATGCATTCCTTCTGAACCATACTGGCTTGAGAATCATGTTTTCCCAGGTCAACTGGGTGGTGGCCAGTTTCTGAACAAGGTTGAAGAGTAACTTATCAATCTATCCATGTATGTATGTATGTATGTATGTATGTATGTATGTATGTATGTATGTACCTATATATGTATGTATGTATGTATGTATGTATGTATGTATCTATCTATCTATCTATCTATCTCTGTTTGTCTATCTGTCCATCTGTCTGTCTTCTGTCTATATCTGCATTAAATCACTGTGAGACTGAGATACACAGTAACAGGGTTGTTCATGATTAGATTTCAGTCATACAAAGTTCCAACACCCATCCCTTCACCAGTGGACATTGCCCACCACTATTGTGCCCTTTCCCTCCAGCTGTCACCCCATCCGACACCCCCAACCTGACTCTATGGCAGATACTTTCCTTTCTCTCTCTCTTCTCTCTCTCTCTCTTTCCCTTTGGGCATTATGGATTGCAATACAGATACTGAGAGGCTATCATGTTTGGTCCTTTACCTACTTTCAGCACGCATATTTTCTCTAGAGTGATCATTTATAACTACTTTTACCACTGTGGTCATTTCCTATACCAACTATATTCCCAAAGGACTTGAATCAGACTTTCAACCATGAACCAATTCCCCGGCCCTTTGTTTATACTGACCGTGGGTATTGGCTTCATACTATGGTTTTTCATATCTCACAAATGAATGCAGTCATTCATGTCTGTCTCTCTCCTTCTGGCTCATTTCACTCAGCAGATGATACTCTGCATGTCCATCCATTTATAAGTGGATTTCTTTTATTATTATTTTTTGTAAGAATTTTTAGTTTGGCCACACCCTGCAATGCTCTTGGGATTATCCTGGCTCTGCACCCAGGAATTACTCCTGGCGGTGCTCTGGGGACCATATGGGATGCCAGGGATCAAACCTGGGTCAGCCGCATGCAAGGCAAATGCCCTACCCTCTGTGGTATTGCTCTGGCCCCATAAGGGAATTTCATGATTTTGTTTTTCCTAAAAACTTCATATATTCCATTGTGGAGATGTACCATGGTTTCTTTAACCAGTTATCTGTTCTTGGGATCTCTGGTTGTTTCCAGATTCTGGCCATTGTGAATAGTGCTGCAATAAACAGAGATACGAAGCTCAAGTTGCTTGTGTTTCTGAGACCCTGAGGTATATTCCCAGAGTGGTACTGCTGGGTCATATGGAGCGCAATTTCTAGCTTATCAAGAAATATCCGTATTGTTTTCCACAGAGGTTGACCAGAAGGTAATGCCAGCAACAATGGAGGAGAGTCCCTTTCTCTCCTCATCCATGCTAGCACTGGCAATGATTGTTTTTATTCTTTTTGATGTGTGCCAGTCTCTGTGGTGTAAGGTGATATCTCATTTTTGTTTTGAGTTGCTAATTATCTCCCTTATTATTAGTGTTGTAGAGCATTTTTCACATGTCCTCTGCCATTTGTATTTCTTCTTTGCCGATGATCTGTTCATTTCTTCTCCCCAGTATTTTGATGGATTGGATTTTTTTTTTTTTTTGCTTTTTTGGGTCACACGCGGCAATGCTCAGGGGTTCACTCCTGGCTCTGTACTCAGGAATTACCCTGGCGGTGCTCAGGGGACCATATGGGACGCCGGGGATCGAACCCGGGCCGGCACAGGCTGGCCACGCAAGGCAAACGCCCCACCCGCTGGGCTATCGCTCCGCCCCTGGATTGGATGTTTTTCTTGGAGTTCTACCAGTACCTTCAGATGGTATTGGGTAAATAATTTATCCAGGGAGGGGGAAAATAAATAAATAAATAAATAAATAAATAATTTATCCAATCTCTGATTTGTCTTTGTACTTTGGTCACTGTTTATTTTGATGAACAAAATACTGTTAGTTTTATGTAGCCTCATTTGTTTTTCTTAGCTTTCAACTTGCTTGGTCCAGTGATGTTTCTATCTTTGAAGATTTCTTTAAATTCAGTGTCGTGGAGATTCCTTTATCTTCACATTTTCCTCCATGAAACTTGGGATTCCTGTCTGACATTGAGGTCATTAATCAATCTTGATCTGTCTTTTGCCTGCTGTTAGAGAGTCTGAGTCCATGTAGATTTCCAGTACAATAGGAGTGATGAGAGTGAGCAACCTTGCCTTGTGCCTGATTTTAGGGGAAAAGCCTTTCATTTTTTTTCCCAATTGAGAATAATGTGTGCTGTGGGCTTGTGGTAGACCGCTTTGACTATAGTGGGGAAAGTTTCTTCATCTCCTATTTTGTTGAGAGTTTTTATCATGAATGGGCACTGGATCTTGTCAGGTGATTTTTCTGCATATATTGATATGATCATATAGCTTTTATCTTTTATAGATATGGTGCATTATATTTACTAACTTGTGAACGTTAAACCATCCTTGTATCCCCTGGAGTAATCCTACTAGGTCATGGTGCATGATCTTTTAGTGAGTTGTTGGACTCCATTTGCTAGCATTTTGTTGAGGATCTTAGCATCTGAGTCCATCAAAAAATATCAGATTGTAATTTTCTTGATAACGGATAATTTGTTTTGCAGTACAAAATTTTAATAAACTGTTGTGAAATTGAGTTATACCAAGAAACTCAAATTTAAACTTGATAATTTTTTTTTATTTGAGGAGAAGACTGAAAACTGCTCAGGAATTCTGATGGCCAGTTTCAGTAATATTTGGCTTGCCAGAATAAGTAGCTCAGAACTAGAGTCTGAGAAGGCTGTGCTGCTCTTGCCTTGCCAGGCTGATGGGCCTCCATCACTATATCCAACAGTGCTTGAAGACCATGTAGTGATTTGGAAGGAACCCTGTATCTGGAGCCAGGTCCGAGACTGGCTTTTTATATTTCTTGCTATTTTCCTTTTAGAGATCTGTAATAACCTGTTCTATCAAAGTGTGTTTGCCTTACTGGTCAATTGTTTTACCATCTCAAAGATGATGTTATTTATTATATTTTTTTCTTCATTTCTATTTTACTTTACTAATTTTAGGCTCAGATGTATATTAATTCTAAGTGGAACAGAAATATGAACACCTACATTATGTTTCATGAGACCATTAATAACTTTTCTGACTCAACTTAATTTAAAGACCATTAAAATGGTATCTTAATCCAAACCGCCACTATTTAAGCTCATCTACCAGTCTTGTTCCAAAGACTCATAAATAAGTCTTGAAAGAGATCGATGAGTCAAAAAATTTCTTGGATACCCATTTCTTGCTGACACTTCCAGGACAATCTTGGCAGTGGGGGGTTCCTGCCCCCCAAAAAACCCTGATAGTTGTACCAACACCTCCAGACAATTATCATGTCTTCAACCTTACTACACAGTAAAAAATGTATGTTTTTTCTGGATTTTCTGGAGTGACATCTCCAAACTCTATGACACTGAAAGTCCAGTATTAGTGCACCAGATTAGATGGAAATATAATATAGAAACAAAACAACTCAAATAATAAATGTTTTAACACAGAAGTCTTAAATTATAACAGCACTTTGGTAAACCCTCAGGTAAGAACTTAAGCCCCAAATGGTGAGATGCAAATGATTTTTGATCATTCTGTTATAGCCATTTAGTGGTAACAAGTAATATAAAATAAGTTATTGTGGGGCTGCTATGGAGACCAGCTTGAGCAGTGGTTAGGGAAATGGAAGCAATGGTGCAGGGAAGGTAACCGTGGTTGTGGGATTGGTGTTGCAATATTGAATAACTGCAATAACTCATCATGTATTACTTTTTAAACCACAGTGTTTAAATAAGTGGGCAAAATAAAAAAAGTTTTGAATATACATATACTTAAATCCAGAAGATAATTCAAAAAACTTATAGTGTATGCCTTTCATTCCTGGGTCACAAGTTTGATCACTGGCCTAACATACCTTAACGTCAGCACTGCTCTATGTGCCCCCAATGCCTGCTAAACACATATTCATGACTGGCATCGTGTACCCAACGCTGCTGGGGGGGTAAATAAACAATTTGTATTTATGTGCATATTGCCATTTATACATAAATACAGTATGTGTATCTTTAGATTCTTTGATTTCCTTATAATATATTTTCTATTTTTGCCACTTCCTTCCCTAAAATTTTTCCCTTCCCTATACTGTGATTCTGCCAATATCCTGACTTTAAATACGAAAATTTGAGATAAACAAAGTTAAGCATTTCCTAAAGTCACATGCTTTCTACTCTCCGAACTTAGAGTACAAGTTATTTCAGAAACCAATCTGTATTTTTTTTATGAAGTACCATTTCACTTTTAAAGAAACTTTTTAGTGTGTTGCAGATTCAAATGGATACAGAAATAAGAGCCAGTCAAAGCATTAATTTTGTTTTATCATAGCAGCATACATTTTATTTTGGGTTATATAAATAGATTAGGGGATGAACCAGCATATCAATTAGATAGTGCTGCATTTGAACCGATTCAAAACTCAGTGGCTTTAAACAACACCACTTGTATAATCCTGATTCCATGGATTGGCAATTTTGTCTGGGCTAAGCTTTAGTAGATTTTGGGGATTTTGTCTGAGCTCAGCCATACTTCTTTGTGGTCAGCTGCCAGCTTGGCTGGTGACTTACTGTTCTAAAAAGACCTCAGCTAAGATGATCTTTGTATATTTGCATATCGTCTTAATTTATTAGCATATTGAGAATTCCTACATTTAAGAGTAGAATTATGCTGTATTCTGAGGTTTAGATTCAAAATTGACCTGTTCTGTTGAATTTCGTTGGTGAAAATAATTATAAGACTACCCAAGATTAAAGGATAGAGATGATTATCTCAGAGTTGCCTTCTAAATGGAAATGAAGGAAGGAAGTTATAAGGAATTATGGTTGTTTTACAATTTTACATAAACCGCATATGGACTTTCATAACTCTAGTGTCATGTAGGTTTAACTTCATTCTTCAGTGAAAAAGACTTTAAATGTCATAATCACAAAACTCTTCTTTTGGCATTTTCTCCTATGCTCATATATATACTAAGTCTTGGCATGGATACAGATCAACTGCTGAGGGAATGCAAGTAATTTGGTTACTTGGGAAACAAGTTGACAATTAAACTTAATCATATACTTAACAAACAGTGCAGTAGACCTATAGATCTTTTGCTAAATCCAATGAAAATTTACATTTTCACTAGCATAAAAGTTTCAACATATTTTTTGAAAATTCCATTTGAGTATCATAAACAAAATTATGTAACATAAAACCAAAAATGTGAATGTCTTTCTCTTTTTAAAGCTCAACAAGGTTTCATGAGGCAGCTTTCTATCTAACGTTGGAGGATCTGAGTCTTTACTCTAAACCAGCGCCTTAAGTATAGTTTATGTCTTTTGCATTGGAATAAAAGATGATAAGCTAGATGACAATGACTTTGAACCTCATAAGGGTAGGTATGTGAAGCTTCTTGGGCATTCTAGACAGTCTTCATTCAGAAATAAAATAGGGTTTTACTTTATAAACTGATCATTCAGAAGATTGAGGCTGTCTCAAAAACTGTATATGAGTATTATATTCACTATAATTTATGCATGTATTTATTTCATTTTATGCTTTTAGTTAAAATTATTTAAACACAGCTGATGTCAATGCTTTAGTTACATATCTCTTTTAAACACTTGTGTAAAAGCTAAAAAGTATAAAATGAGCACCTAGAACTGTAGTACAAGGGTTAAGGTGATTCTTTGAATGTGGCCTTGACTGTGTTTTGATCCCTAGAATGAGATGCAATTTGTTGACCACCACCAGGAAATCTTCCTGAGCACAGAGCCAGAAAAAATACCTGACACTGCCAGGTGTGGCGCAAATAAAATAAGTAAAAGCTGAACCTGGACATATGAATCAAAAATAAAATTCATTCGCTGGTACTTCCCCACTTCCAGTACACATACAATTCACTATATATAGTTTAATATTTTATATTATAACTTATCCTTTTATAATTTGTGATGTTTAAATGCTGTTGCTTGTTATTTTTTAAAATTCTTTGAATGTACTTTTGTGCTTATCATTCTAATTCTATTTTTCTCTATGGTCAATAATTCATTTTCTTTCTACACCTAAAAGAGGTTAAATATCCTTGTTGCTCTCTAGTTGCTTAAAGAAAATCCATTGAGATTTTGTGAAGTCTTTTCCACTTTTTATATTTGGGGGATATTTTCACTGATGTAACATAATATGAAACAATAGACTATTTGCTGCATTTGTGCTCTTTTTTTTATTTTTACATTACAAGATTACATTAAATTTATTTGTTTTGGTCATACATGTAGGCACCATCCCGCCACCAGTGCCCATCTCCCACCACCAACGCCCCGCCCCTCCCCTCCCCAGCCCTCCCTCCGGCGGTCTTTATTTCTCCATTTCTCTATCTTTCTCTTTCCTTCCCCCCGCTGGATTACGACATAGGGGGTACCTTCCCTTACCACTAGGGGTTACCCCCCCCTCCCCCGCCCCCCTGTTTCATTTTTCTATCAATTTATTAAGACAGGCAAATTTCATGAATTGTGAAACATTTTTGTTTTGTTTACTTTTTAAACCTCCATTTATGAAATTACATTTCAACTATATATATATATATATATTATATATGAAATGCATTACTTCTGGCATCACTCGGAGGACAATATGGGAAGTCAGATCTCAAACCCAGGTCGGACACATGCACAGCAAACACCCTACCCGCTGGACTATCACTTTGACCATTAGCTTTATATTTGATAAGATACTATAGTCTCTTACAGTTAAACATGAAAGATATTGCTCAATTTACCTTTTACCACAGGTTAGCACTGTCTTTAAATCTTTGTGTGCTGTGCTTTATAAAGGTTTCACTAGCCCAGAGTAGCAACATCACCATACTTACAACACAGTGATCTGTTTCCTGTTCTGTCAGAACTGCTGTTATGATGACTATAGGGAGTAAATGGTAAAATGAGAATTTGAGAAACCAAACCGATTTCCTTTATGAGATTGCATGCCATATGCTCAACATTTAGGTCAAAAACTGATTTTTTAAAATGTAACTGAAAAGAAAAATATGTATCTTGAATTTATGTAAATGAATTATCATAAAAAATACATAAATGGAAAATGTGCATTTCTGGAGTTCTTTCTTTTTTGAGCTAAAACTTTGGTGTCAGTGCCAAGCTTTAGATTTAGAAAGCAAGCAAGTAATCATCACAGAAATTTGCTTACAATTCACTGCAGGAGACAGATGCTGTTGTTGGTCTCTCAGGGGTAGCTGTTGCTCTCAGGGGTAGCTGAAGTCCTGAGCAATTGCTAATATATCTAAAGGATAAAAGAGTGGTGTCAAGCAAAGCATTATTTAGGCTCAAGGAATATCTCCTTTTTTTTTTTTTTTTTGCTTTTTGGGTCACACCCAGCGATGCTCATTACTCCTGGCTCTGAGCTCAAGAATTACTCCCGGCACTGTGTGGGGCAACCATATGGGATGCCAGGGATTGAACCCAGGTCAGCCGCATGCAAAGCAAATGCCCTACCCTCTGGACTATCACTCCAGCCTAGAATATCTCCATGTTGACAAAGAAAGCCCAACCATTGTTGTTAGTGTTGAGTGTGCAGAAGGATGCAAGTGTTTGTAAGATATACTGATTCCTGTATCTTATATTGAAAAGGTCCTTAGCCTTTGTCATCTTCATAGGGTGAATACTGTTTTTGTCAACATATTGGGCAGGAGAAAATGAGAGATATACAATGGTGGAGACAGATTAGTAAATATTCATATTTACTAATATTCATAGGGGGTCACTTCCTATCAACCCCTAACCTTTCAGGTGGAGTAGATGACTTTGCTAAATCTTTCTTACTGTTTTCACCTGAATTTTTTTATGTCAAATTACAAGTGAAAACAAATGGACAATATTAAGAAAACTGGAAAGATAAAAATATCATTTATTTCTGATTTAAAATGTACTTTAAATGTGGTTTGCACAAAATTGCATTTTCGTTAAACACTAAAGTTGTCAGGCTGGTAAAAAATGACTGGTGTGATGATGTTTGAGAGCAATATAATGTGAGTTGAACAATGGTTCTACAGAAATAATTGAAATTTTAATAGTGTCATTAAAAAATAAGGAGTTGAAGTGATAGTATAGCAAGCAGTATGTTTGCCTTTCACACAGTGATTTGATTCTATTCCCTGCATCCATATGGGTCACCAGAATCCCACCAGAAGTAGTTTCTGAGTAGAGGCAGGAGTAACCCCTGAGTATTGTCTAGTATTTTTAGTAAAAGATACACACACACATATATAGCTATATATATATAAAAGATACACACATACATATACATATATATATATATATATATATATATATATATATATATCTCACTATATCACTGTCTTCCCGTTTATTATTGATTTGCTTGAGTGGGCACCAGTAACATCTCCATATGTCCTGTCTCATGCTTCATGCTAGTAGAGCATCTGCTTGCTCCAGGAACATAAAGAGCCTCATCCACTACATTAGGTCACGGGAATGAGGTCTATAACTGTTACTGATGTTTGGCATATAAAATACAGCACGGGAAGCTTGCCAGGCTCTGCCGTGGGGATGGCATACTCTTGTGGTCACCTCTAAATCCAGCATTTATAGATGAACTGTGTGGCTGCTGGCCACGCAAGCCAGGCTATAATAGGCTCTTCTACTGGGTGGAGTTCTGATGAGAGGGAAGTCCGTCAGTCAGCGACGGAGCTCTGACTTCAGTCGCTATTCCAGAATCAGGGGACGCTGTCTCGTTTGCCAAGGCATCGAAAATTAGATGGGCTGGACATGTAATGCGATTTGGAGACAACCACTGGACTAGAGCCGTTACCGACTGGATCCCATGGCATGTCAAAAGACCACATGGCCGCCAACCTACAAGATTGTCAGACTTCTTTGTCAAGACCCTGAAGAAACGGTTTAAGGCTCTTCATATTCCTGAATCAACCAGATGCCATTGGGTTACAGTGGCAAGTGATAGGGTCCAATAGAAATGTTACTGGGCCCGCTCGAGCAAATCGATGAATAATAGGATTCAAGTGATCAAGTGAAGTGATATATATAGCTATAAAACTAACAAGGTTAAAATGATAGTTTATTGTCCTGTTTTCCATCGTTTTGTTTGTTTTGTGGCCATACCCATTGGTGTTTAGGCATACTCCTTGCTCTTCACTTGGGATCACTCCTGGCCATCTCAGGGGACTATAGGAGGTGTTAGGGATTGAAACATGGTTTGTCTCATGCAAATCAAATGCCCTACCCTTCTATTGTTCTATTGTACTATTGTTCTGAGCCAAACTAATTATTTTAAATTGTGTTTCTATCTTTATAACATATTTCAATTTACTGAATTTCAAATAGAAAGTACCTATTAAAAGTGACCATTGTATTGAAAACCTTATTTCTAGGCATAACATAAAACTATCACTTATCAGTTTATATGTATACTGTGTGACACATAGAAGTAAAGAAATGGCATTGCTACTAACGTTGTACAGTCATTGGGCAAGTTTTTTTGTTTATTTTGCTTTGAGGGCACATCTGGAACTGCTCAAGGGTTACCTCCTAGTTCTGCACCAAGACTTCAATCCTGGTGGTGCTCAGTGACCTTTATGGGATACTTGAGATAGAATTCTGATTGGTCCTATGTAAGGCAAGTGACCTACCTATTGTACTATTTTTCTAGTCCCTGGGGTGGGGCAAGTTTGACCAAGCAAATTACTTTTTCTTATAAACACAGCTAATAAATAAACATGCACTAAGTTAAAAAGATATTCTAGTTTGTCGTGTGTTTGAATGGTAAAGTAAAACAAAGTTTGAAAAGTAAATTTTTTTGACTCATGTAGTAGAAAAAACAAGTAAATTGGATTTTTTTCAGCTGGTCCAAAATCATAAAACAAGATTCATACTCAGCTAGAAACAAAATATCATGTAATGAAGTTTTCTCTATTGATTCACTATGTTTATCTATGAAATTTTCATAAATACCACTTCATTTATTAAATGTTAATAATATATCACATAGTAATATATCACATAATTTTACTAAAATTGTTTTCTTTACTCAAGGCATTCTTAAGACAGTACTCTGGGAGTTAAGGTAAAGAAATGACCTGTATAAGCATTGCTTAACATGTGATCATACATTTTTAATGATCAGGATAATAATATTAGTGCCTTAATTTCATAACTAATAAAACATCTGCAAGATATGGCTATCTGCCAGTATGAAAAGGTAGATATTCAAGCAAAAGATTTTTTCCTATCCACATATATGTTGTATTATGTGAGCTCATTACTCTGATTTGCCAGATTCTTCATAAGAATAGATTTTTAATTCCGGAAGCCACAGATAGTATAACATTTAGTTGCAGAAATACATCTTTAAACAAACCAGCCCAAACAACATACAGTATAGATACAAATAGTGCTATATTATGGAAGGTGAGGATGGTTCAAATTTATATAAACTGGGTTAAAAGTAGTACAGAAAATGGGAACTAAGCCTGATAAATTACATAAAATTAAATAACTATGAGCTATCCTAATATCTCAAGATTATATTTTAGTACTTATTTTAATATTCTTTATATAAAAAGCTTATAAAAGTATATAAAAAGGATTTTCCAAATGTTCTTATTTTTATTGCATAAAATATATTTTGTATTATATTTGCATTATTTAGCATATTTTTTAATCTAGACTTTTTTCTATTCTTTATTTCCTTTGGATTTGGAGCCAACCCAGTGCTGTTCAGGCACTGATCCTGGTTTTCTGTTCAGATTATCAGCATTCACTTCCGAATCATATGTTATTGTGGATTCAAACCTGGGCCTCTTGAATGCAAATCCTGTGCTCGTTTTATTGAACTATTCTCTGGAATTTCATACATTGTTTTGGAAAACTACAAAGGCTAAAATTTTTGAAAGGTAGATAACACTGGCTTTCTTACTTCATGGAATAAAAATAAACTTCCTAATGAAAACATTACAATTGAATTCAGGGAGAAACTGAAACAATTATGCACTTGCTTTGCATGTTGGAGGCTTGGTTTTGCTCCACGGGATCATGTGGTACACTGAGGAACACTTGGAGTGAACTGTGGATCCTCCAGAACCATTGACAGAAATAGCCCAATAGTTCCACTCTGTATGGCTCTTTCAAGCTCACCACATAGAATAGTGCAATTGGATTAGAACAAAAAAAGTAGATTGCCATTCCTTGAGACTCTTTTAGAAGATCTTTTTTAATCTGGTTCTTAGTTTCTCTTTTTCTCTTTTACTTCCAAATTTGTATTTAATAACAAGAAATTAATACATAAGAAAATACTGTGAGTTCAGATTCAGGTCCTGGTTCTGTTTTGTTTTTTATAACACTCTTCACAAAGCTATATACTTCACACCTCACTAAAGATTTACTTTTTTATTATTATGATAAACAAAGATACTAATCTAAGAGATATTTTGCTTTACCTCTGATGCTCTATTTCCAAAATTCTGCTTGGCTCTCTGGACCTGCATTGACCTCCTTTTAGTGTTAATGTCCTTAATGATACTATAAAACCTCAATTGCAAATTCAAATAATAACTTTCATTAATATTTATTTACAATGTATTTCTTTGATGAGCTTAAAGGTAGATATATCCATATACACAAATAGAACCTTATGTTCCCACCAGAAGAACCTGATATTCTTCTGTTTCACAATTTCTCCCACAGAACAGTTCCATAAAATTGAAAAATCTTTTTGTTCAATCATTTCAATAATTTGACTAATTTTAATAAAAATGTTTATATTCAAAACATTTCTCAAATCTCACTTACCCAGTGATCTGCAACATTCCTGTTTCACTTCCCTCTTCTCTCAATGTAATTTTCCATCTGCAGTTTCTGCCTGTTAGATATTGGGGAGTGAATAATAATTAGGTATGTATCCTTCTTCTGTATCAAACAATATAATACATTGTGAGGAAAACAGTTCTGTCTTAATTTTACATATAAAGAGCATGTTTTATCTTCAAGTAGTTTAATTACTTGTGATAAGACACACAAACAGTAAATGTGAGAATCTGATTGATTGTTTCTCAACATATTTATCCATTATCCATATGTCAAAAAATATGACCTTTTTAATGTCTGTAGTTGAATTTTCAACACAGAATCTAGTTTACATTAATATGGCTTTTAAATTTAAGCTAAGTAATGTTTTTTGCTCAAATATCTTTAATGACTTCTCATCTTACTCAAAGCAAGAATCTTCATAATCTTTTCTCTCATAGTATCTCTAATATCAGACCCTCAAATTTTCATGTTACCAAAACAATACCCTTGAGATTAAGGTCTGAGATTTGAATTAATATGAATGTAGAAAATATAGTATGTTCAAAGACTTGTATTTGTTGGTGAAGTTTACTAGTTTCCCAATGTTATGAAAACTAGAAACTTTGACATTCAATTTTCATTAAAAAATTTGACTTGAAACAATGGTAGAACTGATCATCTCAGAAATTCTGAGTAATTTCACTGGAATGTTTTTTAGAGGCTTCTCTTGTGCATTTATAGTGTAGAGGTACACTGACTATTATAGTATTCTTGGTATTTACTGTAGCTGAAAGACACTGTTAAAGACCATTACATATAAAGTCAAGTTAGTGCTAGCTATAGTTAAAAGATCATAATTTACCTGTATTTAGCTCAATAAGACTGCTTGAGTTTCAAGCGTCACATGAAATGAGTTATCCAATAGGCTAATATGGAAGGTGTTGGGCTTTATATGAGGTACTTTTAAATTTTGTAAAAGCTAGTTGCAAAATTAACTAGCTAGTAGTCTATCAAATCAAAAAATCATCATGGACCTCTTAAATAGGAGGCTAGGATCATTAAAGATTATTTTTTCCACTGACTTCCATACATGTTCCTTTTATTCACTCAACATGAAATTGATAGCAGTCAAGTGTATGATTGTCATTGAGGTATACCCTAAAACTATAAGAGAAAGATCTATACCTTAAAATACCCAGATCATTTCCATTCAAATCTACCATTTTCTTTTATTTTCTTTTCTTTCAGGTCATACCCGGCAATACTCAGTGGTTATT
Organism: Cryptotis parvus; assembly: GCA_021461705.1. Lineage (NCBI taxonomy): Eukaryota > Metazoa > Chordata > Mammalia > Eulipotyphla > Soricidae > Cryptotis > Cryptotis parvus. The sequence goes on from JAJIBD010025068.1 coordinate 101,850, forward strand.
TCTGGCTCTGCACTCAGGAATTACTCCTGGAAGTGCTCAGGGGACCATAAGGGATGCCAGGGATCAAACCAGGGTCTGCCGCATGCAAGGCAAACGCCCTCCCCACTGTGCTATCGCTCCGGCCCACAAATCTACCATTTCACGACCACCCTTTCCTTTTCTACATCTGAAGGATATTTTGATCTCTCTGACTCTGGATTCTGAAGGTAAGAAAAAGGACATCAATTGATCTGGGAACCATCTACAATTCCTTTATTGATAAAGATTTCTCCTGGTTTCATGTTTCTGTGTGCTATCTCAATGCTCTTCACAATGCTGGACACCAGATACTTAGAAGTCCAATTGTTGAATCCTTCAATGGCAATTACAAAGATGGTATATTGGAAATATCCCGCTAGGCCTGAGTGTGTGTGAGTGCCACTCAGGATAGCATTGTCTCTTCTATATAGGGAGCATATTTACTTTTTAGTCTATTCAAGTTTTCCAGCCTGAGTTGGGAAAACATCCTATATCAAAGCTGACAAACATTGTCTAATTTGAACCATCGTGTTTCTCCATGATGAAAATATGGCTATACAGTCTGGTGAAGAGGCCGCTAGTATTCTCACCAGGTTTTCTGTAACCCGTCAAATTGATGTCAGCTACCTGTCCTATGCAGTCAGCTTGCCCAACACCAATATGGTAGCCACTGAAGATCTGAAAGAGATGTGCCTCTGGAGTGGTAGGCAGTAGAGTCTGAGTGCCTGTGGGAGGACTGAGCCATGAGTGGTTGTGGTGGCTGTGGAACTCACAGTGGTGGAAGGGTTCAGGTTGATTGGATACCCGAATCTTTATGATTTTCTGGTGATAAACACTGTGATCGCAGTCATTATCACAAGGACAAAAAATAAGGAATGTCTCCAATGTGGAAAAGGTGTGTTTTGCCATGTCTCCTGTTTTGATCACTGATAATACACTTGTGTTTTAGTAATGAAACAATTTCTCAGAATAAGTTTCCATCTGCCTTGAAATTTGCTTGTTTGACTTCTCAGACCTTTCAAGCATATACTTTGCGAACAGAAGTTTATAAGTTACTGATGGGACTTGGAGATTCTGGGACCTTTTGGCCTAAAGTGCCGATATCTCAGAGGCTTACAAACTCCAGCAAGCACAACCTGTAACTCCAGTGTATGAGGTCCGGGGCCTGTGCTGCATTGCTGTCTATCCCATGCAAATTTTCCTAATCCGAGTTGTGTCCATTGACCTTTCCTGGCCTGAACCCCAATGGCTCCCTGATGTCTTGTCCTGGCTTTCCTCAGTCTTCAGCCAGATCCCTGCTCACTATCTGTCCCTCTCTGGAGGGTGGGTGGAGTGTGGAGGGATATATATATATATATAATTTCTCAGAATAAGTTTCCATCTGCCTTGAAATTTGCTTGTTTGACTTCTCAGACCTTTCAAGCATCTACTTTGCTAACAGAAGTTTATGTTACTGATGGGACTTGGATATTCTGGGACCTTCTGGCCTAAAGCACCAATATCTCAGAGGCTTACAAACCCCAGCAAAGACAATGAAGATCTGCACAGAGCACAACCTGTAACTCCAATGTATGAGGTCCGGGGCCTGTGCTGCATTATTGTCTATCCAATGTAAATTTTCCTAATCCGAGTTGTGTCCATTGACCTTTCCTGGCCTGAGTCCCAATGGCTCCCTGATGTCTTGTCCTGGCTTTCCTCAGTCTTCAGCCAGATCCCTCGCTTGCTGCAGGGACATAAAGAGCCTCAAACCATTATAGAGCCTCCCAGGTCATGGAAATGACTGCAATTATTTTCATGATATAAATATATATGATATATGTGATACATATTATATATCATATATGATATATACATCATATATTAAATATATATTTATATATGATACCTATATCCAAGGTCAGGAAAAACATGGATAAGGAGGTCTTGTCAAAGGTGGAACCTACCACAAACATGTGGGAGTCAGAGATTAGGTAAAACAGAAGGAAATAGTGTGCTAATAATTGTCAAAAGTGATAATACCAGACTAGAATTGATCATTGATTACAGGCAAAAATATACACATGATAACCTCTAAATGTATGTATTGCAATCCACAGTGTGTAAGAAAAGGAAGAGAGAGAGAGAGAGAGAGAAAGAAAATAAAAAAAAAAAAACATAGAGGCAGGCTAGGGGAGGGGGAAGGAATTGGGTACATTAACGGTGGGAAATGGGCACTGGTGAAGGGATGGTGCTGGAACACTCTTTAGATCAAAACAAAAACATGAACATCTATGTAATTGAATATCACGGTGGTATAATAAAATAAATAAACGAGTTGTCAAATATTATGTGATATAATTGGAGCACTTAGAAGAATATTGAGAATTAGGTTTCCTTAGATTCCAAGATAGAAAAAGGAATGCTGCTTAATAGGCAGTTTATATTAGTTATCATTAGATTTAAGATTGTATCACTTGTATCACTTGTCTTCCCGTTGTTCTTCGATTTGCTCCAGCGGGCACCAATAACATCACCATACGTCCTGTTCAAGCAAGTGTAGCCCAGGGGGATCTGCTCACTCCAGGAACAGGAAAAGCCTCAAACCATTCCTTCAGGTTATGGGAATGAGGTCCATAATTGTTACTGATTTTTGGCATATTAAATAAAAAAACTGGTAGCTTGCCAGGCTCTGCCGTGTACGTGGTATGTGTCAGTAGAAGGCTCTCCTCTCAAGCATTTACTGATGAAACTCAACAGGGAAGGATCAGGTTTTCTCTTGGGTGGAGCTCTGAGGAGCTGTGGAGTCTGGAAGTTGAGAATGACTGACCTCATGGTGTGGGGGTTGCTCTAGCTACCTGCTGGGCTCACTGGGTTGATGAATATCAGTAAGAACATGCCTAGAATTGTATACAGTATATACATGTGAAAGATACTGGGAAGGACCTGATCCTAACATCCAGTACTATCTAAAACTGTTGCCCCATTGGCCTCATCGTGCGCCAATGGAGCTGTGGGTCTGGCATGTCTCTCTTCGGGGTAGCTGGCGTGGAGGTGGAGGAACGGGCGGAGGAGCCAAAATCCCCACACCAAGTCCAGCCAGCATGGCCCCTCCCCCACGTGTGAGCTAACCCTTGGAGCAATGTTGGATTCTGCCAAGGGCTGGCCGAGCACCTTACCAACCACGGGAGTTCAGCTCCATAGGTTGCTTCTATTATTATTGCTATTATTATTATTACTATAATAATCACTTGTATCACTTGTCTTCCTGTTGTTCATCGATTTGCTCAAGCAGGCACCAGTTACATCTCCATACGTCCTGTAAGGAGTAATATATTATATTACTATAATAATAATAGCAATAATAATAATGATAATAATAAAAACTCTGTCACTCCTTCAGCAGGAGTGATTTTATAGTGTTTTTTATTTTTAAAGAAATTTATCTTGCAAAAGTGGAGCATAGATTTGATTATTTTTTGTGACTCTTCTGATTTTTCCATGTGTTATGTTATAACCTATTTTCTTACTGTCATGAATTATAGCTCTGAGATTACAGATTCAGTGTTGTTTTTATTGCTGTAAGACAAAGATCATTTAAGTGATAGAATAGTATTCAGAAGCTGTATCTCTTCTTTAATAAATATAATTTCTTCAAATAATATTTTAAAATAAGTAAAACATATAAGTGCAAAAAAATCAAAGGAAAATCCAAGGGAAGCTTAACGCTTAAATCCATTCTTTTAAATTTACTTGAAAATTATTGGGTTTTTTTGCTTGGGGCACCCGGGGCCGGCCTCACGACCGCGGGCGGGACGACCCGCCAGCAGGCGGCGCGGCGGCGCCCCGCGGCTGCCCCTCATTGGATGTTTTATTCCTCACAACTAAATTAGCTATTTTTTAATAGATCTTATATGAGAAAACATACACAGGTGTGAATCAATGAAATGAGGGATTACTATAAAAGTACTGATTTTAATAATGTGATTTAATTTTTTAATTCTTTTTGGTGTCCTGCCGTGCTGTTCCTCGAACTGGCTCCACGTGGCTGAGGGTTCCTCTAGTCCTTCGTGACGCTGAAGGATGATCTGAGTCGCCGGACACCGGTTGGGAAGAAGCAGGAGGACTTTCACATACCAAACCAGAAGTGATCATGAAGTTGGAACAAAGAGCAGAGCCATGGCTGGCAGATCCCCCAGAAAACAAGCTCTCAGGGGATGGTGGTATTCGAGGATGTGTCTGTGGACTTCACGTGAGAAGAGTGGCAGCACCTGGATAAGCAGCGGACCCTGTACGGGATGTGATGCTGGAAACCTACAGTCACCTGATGTCACTGGATGTTCCTTGCTCTCCTGTGCACAGCCATTCATGAGGCAGTCGGGAGGCATGGCGGATTCTAGCCCTGGCCCACCACCTCGGCAGAGCCTCACGACAAGCCAGACCACCCCTCCCTCACTCCACGGGCGCCGCCATTTTCCACTTTTGGACTTCCCCTCTCGTCAGAACTCCACCCAGCAGACCAGGCCATCACAGCCCGGATCACGGACACCCACTCTGCAGCATCTTTTTTCCTCAATCCGGCCCAGGTATGCTGGTCCAGAGACTCTCACACATGGGGCAGAGCTGTTCCTTGCTCTCCCTGTGCACAGCCATTCATGAGGCAGTTGGGAGGCATGGCGGGTTCTAGCCCTGGCACACCACCTCGGCAGAGCCTCACAACAAGCCAGACCACCCCTCCCTCACTCCACGGGCGCCGCCATTTTCCACTTTTGGACTTCCCTCTCATCAGAATTCCACCCAGCAGACCAGCCCATCACAGCCCGGCTCAGCGCCGCAAGCGGCTCGTGCGGTTCATCAATACATGCTTTATTTGGAGGTGTTTAAAAGAGTTTGCCTCCCGCTCGGCAAGCCCTGGCAAGCTGCTCGTGTTGTATATGATATGCCAAATTCCAGTAACAATTATATTAGGTCATTCCCATGACCTAATATAATGGTTTGAGGCTCTTTATGTTCCTGTAGCAAGCCGATGCCCCTGGCTCTACTGGCATGAGACAGGACATATGGAGATATTACTGGTGCCCACTCTAGCAAATAGATGATCAATGGGGAGATCGTGATCATGAATTCTTTAGACATTGAAGTCTCTTGCTCATATTTAAATAAGTCAATAATTGAAATATAAAAAAAAATACTGAATGCCTTCTTTCTATTCAATTTTGCTTCATTTTTCTGTTTTTTTTTAACCTCTTTTTTGGTACATTCATTTATACATGGCTTGCTTTTGTAAATTCAATTAAGATTTTGGCAAATATACAGAAGAGTCTAAGCAATTTCTATGAACACAGAGGCAGACAGAAAAGAAATAGCCAGTTTGGTAAATGTGATAGCAAAAGCACTAAAATCTACCAAGTTTTGGGGAAATATCAAATGGGGAAATGTGATAGGGGCTTTCAGCCAGCTATAATTTAAGAAGACCACAAAACAACGATGTTGGAAGCTGTCATTTCTAGCTAGCAGCAAATAGGCTGGGAATAAAAAGTGAATGTGTGTGCTTGTGGAAGATAAGAATAAGTGAGTACTTTCAGTATTCATTTAGGAAGAAATGCCATGCCTTACAAAAGGATCATTTGCCATGATTTGAAGATATTCTATATAAATAATAATTTTGTTGGAAATTATGTTTGTAGCAGTACTCCTTGGCAGACTATGAATTTACTAAGTGGTTATTTTGAATGTTTTTTTGTTTTGTTTTGGTTTGGGGGCCATACCCGTAGTGCTCAGGCATCACTCTTGACAAGGCTTTTGGGACCTAGGATCAAACCTGGGTTGGTTGTGTGCAAGGCAAACACCTTACTCACTTTATAACCACTTTGGTGAGTTTTGGACCTGTCTTTTTTCCTTTCTTGTAATATACACTTCTCAACATTCTCTCCAGATTTATGGTATCTTTGTTAATCCTCATTTGTAATTGATATAAAAAACACTTTTACCCAGGGCCAGATAAGGGCCCAGTTTTTAGTCAGGCAGCTCTTAGGTATTCTAATCTGTGAAGGACAGTATTAACTTAAATAGGTGTTAATATGCTGCTAGTTATATAATGCAATGAAGAAAATTCTATTTACCAGAAATTTCCCTAGGGGGCGATTCTGCATAGCGAATTTGCTTCTTTTAAAATATCACGATGTAAAGAAAATTATTCTGTATCTCTCTGAGTTCTTCAGATGCTGAACTAATAATCAAATAAGCATCAGACACATTTATAAAAAAGAATTCTAAAGTTTATTAATATCAAGTGTTCTTCCTGCATAGATAGAAGAAACTCAGAGAAGCTAAATTACTCACCCACACGGTTTCAAAGGCCATCCTTAAACAAATTTAGTCAGAATAAGAGATGGTGGGAAGAAAGGGGGAAAGTTAGTTAGGGTAGAAGTTATCTGGGTAGGAGTTTTAAACAAACGTGTGCGGATTTAGATTTTACATTATATCAGTAAAATGGGGAGTGGGTCTGATAGAATGAAACACAAGATTTTTTGTAAAGGTACATTTCATCCTGCCTTTAGGACCCGTTCTATGAAATTGTTGCAAGCAAAGAAGGCACAATCAGGTTCTTGCGTGGCGAGCAAACTATGTTGACGTATACTCATCCCTGTTATCTGGCCAGGTGATACTTAGTGGGGAACAACAACAAAAGCAAAACCCATAGCTTCAGAGAGAGGTGCTTCCACTTTAGGTTTACATAGCTCTGGAACTAGTTGCTGCCAAAAAAATTCTCCAGAGCTGTAGATTCAGGCTGGAGCAGGAAATTCATCCTTGCCTGAAAGGGCAAGCTGGTCTTAGCCTCTGCCCAGGTCTTCCAGAATCATTGTCTTCATTTGCAGAAAGATTTTTTAGGAGGAAGCAAAAAAAAAGGGTGATGTGAAAACTGTTTGCTTGAGGGTGGAAGGAAGTTAACAGGGAAAGGGAAGAGGGAAGTGGGCACATTTTAGCATTTTACTTTGAGAGCCCTTTCTATTTTCATCTTTCTTTCTTTTTCTTTTCTTCTTTTTTGGGTCACACCCGGCGATACTCAGGAGTTCTCCTGGCTTGCAGTCAGGAATTACTCCTGGCTGTGCTTGGGGACCATCTGGGATGCCGGGATTGAACCTGGGGCGGCATGGGCCGGCAGCGTGCAAGGCAAACGCCCTACCTGCTGTATTATCCCTCCGGCCTTTATCTTTCATCTTTACCCTGTTATCTCTACCCCAATGCATTTCCAAAGGCAGTTGTATAGCAAGACTTTTCCCCATATTGCCCTGATGGAGGCCTTTTTACTAGGATATAGGTAGGAAAGCTTTAGATTCTTGGTGATCCTTTTCATAAACTTCACATGACCATTTGTGAAGAAACTCATGTGAGTTTCTTTTCTTTGCTTGGTGCCTCCATTTCAGACTGTGGCTGGTAATGTAATGCTTTTAGGCTACTTCAGGACTTCGGGTGATATTAAATCCAATTTGGTATTACTTATTCCTCAAATACTTATTTCTAAGGACCCTTGTCCTGAAACAAAATTAACCTTTTGTCAAAACTATTTTGTGCTGTGGTCTTTTTTTTTCCTCTTGCATATAGATTATATTGATAAACATTTGAGCTTTCGTTTGAATTAGGGTGATTTTGTTGTAGGCAGGCAGACAGGGGGCGACACATGGCAATAAAATTCCTAAAGAAGAGATTCAGAGCCACACCTGATTGAAAGCCAAAAGCAAACTTGACAAGACCATTATCAACAATAAATCCTGGGGAAAGGGAAGGCCAATAGGGAATATGTGAAGTCCATAGCCCACTGACCCTTCTAAAGGCGTTAGGTAACTAACCCTCCTAAGGAAGATAAATCAGCCTTCCCGCCCAGCACCCAGCTCACAGAAGACTCCAAAAGCATTCCAGTCAAAGAAGACCACTCCCAAAGTCTACTCCCCTTGACAACGGAGCCCTAGAAACCGGAGGTTAAAGCCCCATATGGGAGTAACTTGGGCAGAAATCTATAAAAGCCGTCCAGAACAAAGGACAGCACACACATGCTGCCTGGGCACACATGTTACCTGCGTGCACATGCTGCATGGACACACATGCTGCCTGAGCCCATGTGGCCGAGCACATATGGTGCCTGAGCACGTGTGTTGCCTGCATCTCCCCTCTTTGAGATGTGTACTCTCCATCACTTGCTCTCCGTCTTTGGAGTAGTCCGCGTTCTCCCTTGAGCGCGTTACTCTCTCTCTTTCTCTTCCCTCCCCCTCTCCTAAAACCTCCTTAATAAAGTCTGTAAAACTTCACTGCTCATCGACTCCTGAAAATTCTTTTTCTGCAAGGAAGAAAAGAACCCTAAGGCAGCTATGGGTAAGGCCTAGGACTGACTTTCCTTTCCTGCAAAGAGCAATTCCTTGCTCCAGCCTGAGTCCGTGGCTCCCGAGAAACCTCGGGTGGTTTGGATTAACTCCCGTGCCTAGAGATCAAGCTGTCATCAGGTGTGGCTTGATGGCCACCTCGTGGGGCTGGTGGGACTCAGGCCCACGCCGAGCAGGGGCTCATCGCAGACTTTATCAGTCCTTAGACTGCCCAGAGGATCCCGGGTGGCAGGGGCGGCTGGGGAGAAAGCGACCATCTCTCTCCCTTCCGGCCTCACATAAGTCACCCGTGGGGTCCACCTGCACAATTTGAAAGCCTTGAACTAGAACAAAAATACCTTTGAACAGCAGAGTAACCCAGTCTTTCATTCTCTTCCCTTCTCACACATGGTATTCAAACTCTCCAGTCAATCTCTTTATATTTAAATAGTTTGTTGCAAATGAAAGGATACAAATTATGAGATTATCAGCAGAAAGGAATGGGTTAAAGGGACAAAGAACAGGGATATACACGAGCATAAAGTCGCCAGTTATGGTCTCTAAGTGGAATCATGAACAGCACTCATTTTCATAGTGATAAATGATAATATATATATATATATATAATATATATAATATATTTATATATATATATATATATATATATATATATATATATATATATATATATATATATATATATATATATATATATTATTGCCAGTCAGAGGAGCTAACTGGAAGCTTGGTTTAAAAAAGTTCTGGGGACCATTAAGCAGATTTGTTTAATTTCCCAAATCTAAGTTCCTAGCTTCTTTGGAAATCAAACCAATACCTCAGGATCCTAAATCCTCAGTAAATCACATCATCAAACTATTTTTTTGAGGGCTGCCTCCAATCTAAACCACATTGTTACATTATCTAGTATGACCTAAGGTCCTTTTTTGAAAACAAAAATCAAAACACTTTCCAAGGGCTTAGCTATTACTCTCAAAAAGTCAAATTAGAGTTCTAGGCAAGGTTAAATTCTTTACTAGATAAATGACAATTGTAACTGGAAAGAGAAAAAATATATTGCTCAGAAGCAGCTCTTTCATAATTCTGAGTTTCGCTCAACAAGGGAACTGATTTCAGCTTAACAAGGGAACTGATTTAAGTGTGAACATCCTGAATTACGCTCTTTTCTGCTTTGGAAGATAAACATGAAAAGTAAAGCACAGAATTCATTCCCTAAAGTAGTCATTTTGGTTTCTTAATTTATATTTATTTTTGTTTGATTTTTGGGGTTTGAAACACACCTGGTGGTAAATTCAGCTTACTCCTGTACTCCTGGCTATGCTTTCTGGGATCACATCTAACTGTGTCCAGAAACAGTGTGGGATGGTGGAGATAAAACCTATGTTGGCCCCTGCAAGGCAAGTGCCCTACCTATTGCATTATCCATGGGGTCCTGATTTCTTTAAAGAAAATAAAACATTATTGATTTACCATTAGTACACAGCAGGGTTTTCTTATTCATGATCCCTTTTCCATGAGAAATGCAAATCAAGCACGCACTTTCAGAAGAACCTCAGATGTGTTTTGTGCTTGATTTTTTTCTTGCAGGCAATAGATTGGGAAGGTCAGTCACTAGTAATTGTCTTTTGGGGAAAAATAACAGAAACTGAAGCTTCCAGGAGTAGAATAGAAAGACCCATTTGAGATGCAAATACTGAGGTCTCTGGACCGATTAGAAATGGAGAGGCTACCCCAAGGCAAAAGGTCAAGATAATTAATATAAAACTTCATCAAGAGTCCCAGCTCTTCCTCTAGGCTTCAAAGCTCCAAGAAGGCAATTTGGGAAAAAAAAGACCTAATAAAAAACAGCTTAATAAAGGCATCACTCATTTTGTAGATAAAGTCACATCAACCTGAGTTATTTTCCCATCTGGAGAAGAGTGTTCTCTTTTCCTTCTTTATCCCCCAATTACCTCCCCTCACCCCATCCACCTCTCAAACACACTATGTACTTGCACTGTGAAAGATAGTCCTGATAGAACAAGGTGGTAGTCATTAATACATTATCAGCCATAAAATTCAAGAGTCACCCAGGAGACATACTTTTTTTTGGCTAAGAGTGATCTCTTTCCCTCAGTTCTCTTTGAATGAATTTTTTTTTATCATGGTACATAGAAGACATTTTACTACTATAATTTTTTTTTTAAATTCACACTTCTATGAAGCTGATATGGTTCAGTCCCCTGAACTTTATGGCAGCAAAGTCTGCTCTCATTATCTGACTCCCTTAATGATATACACTGTGAAGTCATGTTTTATTATGATGTTCATGATTTTATCTCTATCAGCATGGTAGTTTGCTTTTCTACAGTTTTATTAATGAATGATAGATTCATTTCTATCACTCAAGAAACCTGGAAGTCTTTCTGTCTTTAGATCACACATAAAGACTAGGACTTCTGAATCAATGAATATCATAAAGACTGAAAAAAACGTGTGGTATCTCAGAATTGTGCTGGGTCACAAAATATGCAATGTAGCTAGAATATAAAATGGCTAGAAGAACAATGATAAATGAGACTAGATATGGGTTAGAGACAGTTACAGAGGACTTCATCATACTAAACAATTTTTATTTTCTGTCTTGGTATAGAAATGTTAAGAAATGTACCAAAGCAAAAGCATAAATTGAGGAATTATCAATGGTGTGGGAGCTATGTATATAGTGAGCTTCAAATAGGCAAACAGTTGCAGATAGGCATAAGGGATATTTGCATTTTCAGACAGAATCATGCAGAATAGCACCAGTATTGCTCTCCAACAAGTTTCCAAAGTAGAGAAACCTAGAGAGAAATAAAACAGGATGGGCTTATCTGATTAATGACATAAAAGGTATCAATAGGTAAAATTTCTTTCAATATTTTATTAGAAAAAACTATGACAGACTTAAAAATGGGTACAAAATTATTGACTATTTTTCAATAAAATGTTTGTTACATCTAATTATATATATATGTAGATCTATGCTTTTATTGAGACTGAGTGTGGAAAATGTTATCATTCTGTGCAACATAACCTTTGTTATTACTCTTTTAAGTGCTTTATTCAGACATGATTATCAATAAAACTTTAAATAAAAATTATGACACTATTAGTGGGAGTTCATGTGTATGATATATTGATTCAAAAGCATTGTAGTTCATTATGTCATTTAATTCTCAGAAAATTCAATGGAACATATATCACTATAATTCTTATTTTAATGCCAAATAAATCAACAAAACTAACTCCATGCTTGACCAGTTCTGCATAGAGTGGTCTTCTTCTCAGTGAGATATCATTAAAACTTTTGGGGAATTCTGAGTATTATATACACAAAGAAATATAAAGTCTAACCCCTGAAATTTTATAATATTTTAAACCAGAGAATATCAATTAAAGTTAATCATTGAGAAAATTCAATAAATTCATGTTTATTTTACATTCAAAGAAAGAAGTCTTTGGAAGTTGAACAAACTGGTTAACAACATGTAATAAGCACAAGAGTTAGTAGACAAAACCAGTTCTTGTTGAATGGAGCTTTATGCCCTAAGAGCAAGAATACATAGTTTTGGTAGCTTTACTAACATAAAATTCCGTAAGTTCGACCTTTACAGTAGTGAATATATTAAATGGAACATGGTCTAGCAATGAAAAGAGAATTCACATAGCTTGATTCACAATAGCTCCTTGATTAATTTAAGACATGTATTAGATGCAGTGCTATAAAATACAGATTATTTTCTTTTACCATTTATCAGGATAATTTTATATATAAGATTAAGAAAGATATTTCAAACAAGTTTTAGGTAATTTTTTGCTTGCTTCTTTTTGCCACTTCAAAATCTACACTATCTTCAGGGCCCGCACCTAGCTATGCAGTAAGGAATAACTTCTGGCACTGCATAGGGAACCATATGTGTTTCTGGGGCAAGAATTTGGCTTGGCAGTGTGCAAGGCAAGCACCCTACCCACCAACTGTGTTATCTATTTCTTCAGTTTAGACTTACCCTTTTTAAACATAGAAAAGTTAGTGCGGTGTAATGAAAAAAAAAATGAGATGCTATTTGTAGCATTTTTTTTCCTCTTACCTTAGCTTCTTCATTCAATCTTATTGTCACGTCTACTACGGATATATTTCTATTTTATCCAGATCATTTTAATAATTTTCAGCCTTAAACTTCAGCTCACAGGTGTTATAGACACTTCCATTGTTTTATCTTATTTTTTTCTAATTCTATGTGAAAGCATTCAAAAAATTTAATATAGTGGCATAAATAAAGTATAAGGCAGAGAGGAAAGTATGCAGATAAATAAGAATTGTCTCAAATCTTAAAATGTGTGAATCAGCATTATTTCTTTTTCTATCTGTGAGAGGTCTAAACTATAAGTCCTTTAAAATTTTCCTTTGGAAAGAAAAGTTCAAAGAGGAAGTGGTACTGTCAAATGAATGTGAGAAGGACATTTAGAGGTTGGCTTGGACCTAAAGGTGGCCTTTTGAGCTAGAAAAATCAAGAGCTGCTTTTTTGTTTGCTATTACTCTGTTCATAGAGTTAGTTGCATTTAAAAAAAATTCATGTTGTTGCTTTTACCTATGTTCCCAATATCAAAAGAATATCCAGTGTTCTTTGATAAGGTAGAGTTCATTAATTCTGGTTTAGTGATGTCACATGAAGTTAATTATCACCTCCTTTTACATTCATTTTATAATATTAAATATTTATATGATTTTCTCTTTTAGCATTTGTAGGCTCTTGAGGCAATTTGGTGCCTGAATAAAATAATCTGAGATATTAATTAATCTGAGATTATTAATTTGAGATTATTAATCTTTCTTCCATTTCTTCCTTCAACGCCAATATTTCCTTGGTGAGTTTCAGTCTCGTTGATTATTAAGAGTTGATAGAGAGCAGTGTTACAATCTCCAACTACAGTTGTGTTTCTGTCAATGTCTTCTTTGAAGTCTATTAGCAGCTGTTTTAAGTATTTTGCTCCCCCAAGTTGGGTGCATATATATTTAGGAGTGTGATTTCTTCCTATACACATATCCCTTAATTACTAAGAAATGGCCTTCACTGCCTCTTCTGACCTTTTTAGTCTGAAGTTTATGTTGTCAGAAACTAGTATAGCCAGCCTGGCCTTTTTGAGGAGTTTCATTAATAAATTGTCAATTATTTTGAGTTAAAGTGTGGTCTGTGGTTTTGAAAGTTTTACTCAGGGGAATTCCTAAAAGACTTTGGATCAAGAAGATGGCATTTTCAAAGATATATCTTAGTAAAATAAAGTTGTACTTTTGAGAGGAATAGGCAGAATGAAAGAGCAGGTATTGAGAAATCATGTAATGAAAAAAAACTGAGTATAAGCAGTATTATTTTCACTCTTTTTATAGAAAGACTAGAAAAGAGGGCATCAATATGAAAGATTTATTGGAGATAAAATTGACAAGACTTGGCAAATAGCAGAGTGGGGTTTGGGTGCCAAATAAGTCAAAGATAATTTCTAAATTTTGAGGTAAGTTGACAAAGATAAATGATTGTTCCTTTTGCTTTGACATGAAACACAACTGCCTGTCTTAGTGTTTATGGAACCTGAAATATATGTATTGAGTTACATTCTCTTGCAGAGTTAAAGTTGTGCACTTCTAGGTGTAAAATACCTACTATTTCTAACACTTAAAATATGTCTTAGTTTATGATGGCAAATCTGGACTCAGAAGTCAGCATCCAGGCAATTAGAAACAGCATGAGTTAATAGTAGGAGGATTTTATGAACAGTTACTTAGTACATTTTTGCATGAAAACACTAATAAATCCATTCTGTAGAATGCCTCTATGCTGATATAACACCTTCCTTTAAGATGAAGAAACTTCTCCTATTTATGACTTGTCTCAGACTTAACTTTTGAAATGTCCTTTAGTCAAGTTATAATGTGAGCTTTAATGTGGTGATTTATGGATTATGTTATTAAATATTCTGTGTAAATATGTTTTTAGCTTGAAAAACATTTTAGATTGAGTTTTTATTTTCGTAAGTCTTTTTTAACTCTATAATTAAGGCAAAAGATTTTTCCCTTTTGTTGCTTTGAGCTAAGGAAAGAAAAAGAAGTCCTGATCTCACTCTTATTTTTACATATAGATACTAAGTGCTCAAATTATAGCCAGATTCCATAAATAACACACAACTTTGCAGAGGACCTATAGCTTACAGTGCAGGAGTGGAAATGAATAATTAATTCTGGAAAGAGATATTAAGCTAAGCCATTATATATCTATTTATGACTATAAATGAAACATTGATGCTGCATTTAGGAACTCAAGCAAAAAGCTAACTATAATCAGGTGCACAAGACTAAGTGAACAATCTTGAAATTAAATTTATAGTCATAATCAGTTGAATGAATTTACTCAATTGGTATAAAGATAATGTTACTTGACATGATACTAAAATTATATAGAAGTAATATACATAGAGCTTACTATTTGAAAGTTTCTATGTTTATCAACTTACAAATATTACCAACTTTAATGCATGATGAAGCAGAAATATCCTGTCGCATTGGAGGTATAGAGATTAGACTCCAGGAACAAGATGTACTTCTATTAATATTTTTAATAATCACAGCTGAAGGAGCAATAGCTCTCATCTTCGCAGCTGACTGACCACTTAAACAAGTACCCAAAGTCTCTTACATCCAATAATCTCAAAGGGCATACAACTTAGAACTAAATTTGCATAGTTTACATTACAGGGACATTTCACATTCTTTGTATAGGATTTAAGGATAGGAAGGAGACAACCAGAAGCCAAACCTGCAGGGGTGCTATCAAGGTGAGGTGGAGATGAACAAAAGAATGCATTGCAGTTGCTAATGCAGCCTTCCTACGAGCCCAAGATGGCAAGGCCTTGTCAGACAGAAAAACAAGAAAAACCTGTTTTTCTGTCTAATTTCAAGCAGAGTCCATTAGATTCCATCTTGGGCTTGTTACAGTCAACAAGGAAACGTGCAGAGAAATGAGCTAGGATAGCAGTGTCTGTGCAACTGCAGCTTGAAAACAGTCTCACTAGGGAATTCTACATACTAACTCTATAGGAGACAGCCAGAAAACCCTGTGTATCTGTTAACAGGCAGTATCCATCAGATCTTCCTTCGCATATCCTTAGATCTACTTTCCACCAACTACATATAATTACCTGATCATTTATAACTATATTTTGTATGTACCTTTAAAGCAACAGACTGAAAGAAATGAATATGTTAAGCGTCATACAATTTTCAAAATATCAGTTTTATGAGTAGAGATAGTGGGTTAATAAAACTACCTTCATTATCTTTGAAAATTTCACATACAAGGAAATATTTTAATGGGAATTTATTGACAAGAATGATAAATTATTGGTGGGTAAAACAAATATCACTTCTACAAAGACAAGAATGATAAATTATCGGGTGGGTAAAACAAATATCACTTCTACAAAGACAGTGTTATAAATGCTTCTTGCCAATGATTTGTCAAGTACATTATAGATGTCATCCCTGAACCGGGGAGGAGAGAAAGTTTTATGTTAACTCAAAAAACTTTCAGTTTAAAGTGTTAATAATAGGAATCATAGTGACTAAAGATTGATAACCTATTATTTTCATGGGTCTGAGGAATATCATTATCCTTGCCTAGCACTATGGTAGACTAGAATTATAATACCATAAAAGAAAAAGTCTCAGTTATCCCTTCCTAAGGATCACTTCCCACTGACGAGAATCAAACTGTGCATTTGAAAGATGGAGTTGAAACTCTTCAAATGCCTATTATTTACTGTATTATGGATTTCTTTGGTTTTAAAAATCATTTCAGAGTAAGCTTCATGAGCTTTAAGGGGCCCATTTTTTCCCTTGAACTATTTTAAGGATAATTTTACTATTAAATTAATAACTGCAGGGCCCCAGGAAATAACTCAGAGGGTGAGTGCCTGGCCTTCCATGCAAGAGGCAAACACTTTAATCCTCAATATTGCCCCACAGGCAAACTGTGATCCCAGAATTTCTGCCTTCTGATTCCTGGCTCCAAAATAAAATGTGTGACTGTGACTAAGCATAGAGAACCCCAACTCAGGAGTTAAGTCCCCACTTAGCATCTAATAAAGTGGGCAGCAGTACCAACAGTGTGTGACCCCAAAGAATAAAGTGGGCAGCAGTACCAACAGTGTGTGACCCCCAAAGAATAACCAAGTTGGGAGTAATGCGACAAACTGTGTGGTCCTGGTTAACACTGTATCTAAAGTGTGTGAACATTGCATCCATGAGTGGGGGCACCACAACACATGTATGATCCCAGTTATTCCAACAACAAAGGGGGAGGGAAGGATACAGTGAAAATAAATTAATAGCTGCAGTGTTAGACACTGTTATGATCATTGTCAATTTCTTATGTGAAATCATTTAAAAATATGCATCGAGTGTATGTGTGTATCAATGTATGGCTTAAATAGCTAGATAGAACTTTATTTTTTGTTTCTAAATTTTATTTTATTAAATCACAGTGATTTATAAAGTTTTTCATAGTTGGGTTTTAGACATGAAATACAATTGCCTGTGGGATGATTTTATGCTCAATCGCAGCAAATGATTTTGGCTTGTCTCCCCCACACTTAAATCATTGTATTTCTTCATTCAGCTACTCTAAATACCACATCTAACTGATAGCACCTTTGTCTATCCTTATTCTTCTGTCTTGCTTCATTCAACATGATTTCATAATTCCTTAAATATGTAGTGTTATATTGCATCAAAATATAACAGAAGTTAACAGAATCAAAAACAAACTAATCCATGAAATTAAAGTTTTGCATGGCAGAGTAAAACTGAAACTAAAAAATAGAAAGCAATGGGAAAATATTTTCTGTCAAAAACATCATAAAAGGATTATATCCAGTATATATAATGTACTCACAAAGAACAACAGCAAAAATCCCCAAACACCATAAAAATGGGTAAAAGAAATACACAGGGATTTCTCTGAGGAAAATCAATGGATTGTCAACAGCTACGTGTAAAAAATGCTTATCATCACTGTTAATGAAATGCAAATCAAGACAATAACAAGATATCATATCACACCAGTAAGAATGGCACATATCAAAAGTACTAGAAATAATCTGTGTTGGTGGGGATATGCTTAAAATAGAATTCTAATCTACTGCTGGTGGGAATGTTATCTGATTCAATCCCTATGAAAAACAAAATGGAGGGTTTTTAGTAAACTTAAAATTAAGTTTCCATAACACTGAGCAAGTTCACTTTTGGTTATATATCCCCAGGATGAGAAAAAATCATTCAAAAGGACATATACACACCATTATTCACTGCAGTACATTAGCTAAGATTTGGAATCTTATTTACATTATTCAACACAGTAGCTAAGACGGAATTAACCTAGATGTTCAGCGATAGGACCTTTATAAATTAGTCTTATAGGACCTTTATATATTAGTCTATTGCTTCCCATTGCTCACTGGTAATGCTTTTCTTATCTTTTCCTTTTAAATGTCCACAGTGGAAAGATGGTACAACAAGTAGTGTGTTTATATTGCACACTCAAAACTGGATTCAATCCCCAGCATGCTATATGGTCTTTCAACACTGTCAGAAGTAATCTCTGAGTGCAAAGTCAGGAGAAATCCCTTAGCATTGCCAGGTGTGGTCCAACACTTCCTCCAATAAAAAAAGACCACTCATTTCTTTAAAATTAATTTGTTAATTATCCTTTTTGGACCAGGTGTTGAATTGGGCAATTTTTTCTAACTGAAATGAAGACTTCCGCTTCTGTATTTGTCCAAAATTGCTTCTTTTAATTTGAAAAGAGTTATATCTGCAATTTATCCACTAGATAGGTGTACTTTATGAAGCAATACAAATTTTTAATATTTCCACAATAGTACTTATTTTTTTGTAATGTAAATGTATGCTTTACTTATAGTACTCTTTAATAATACTGTTTTGGTTGATTTGGTTGGCTATATTATCATATGATTAAACAATTATAAATAATGCTTATTATTTAAGCACCACAGCTGTAGTGCTTGAGGTCAACTCCTGACTGTGCTCTAGAATTACCTCTCTTTTTCAAAAAAAAATTGAATCACCATCATGTACAGTTATAGGCTGTTTGTGATTGGGTTTTAGACACACAATCTTCCAACATTTATCCCTCTACCAGTGTACATTTCCCAGCACTAATGTCCCACTTTCCCACTTTCTGCTTCCTATGTCTATGGCAGACAATTTCCTTCTTTCTCCCTCTCTCTCTCTTTCCCTTTGGGAATTATGGATTGCAATATAGATGCTGAGAGGTTACATGTGTGTTCCTTTACCTACTTTCAGTATATAGTTCTGACCCAGAATAATTGTTAAAACTATCAACACATCATGGGAGGTTGGAGGATTGAACACAATATTTTTTTTCTTGCTTTTTTGGGTCACACCTGGCAATGCTCAGGGTTTTCTCCTGGCTCTGCACTCAGGAATTACTCCTGGCAGTGTTTTGGTAACCATATGGGATGCAGGGAATCGAACGTGGGCTGTCACCCGGCTGGCCACGTGCAAGGCAAACGCCCTACCCACTGGGCTATCGCTCCGGCCCCAGGATTGAACAAAATATTGGATTTGAGGTGACACTTGGGGATAAGAAAAGGCCATGGGCACTTCAGGGATAGTGTGTTCAGCAACTTTGTGTCATTACCATAAAGTTAAACACTTTTGAAGCCCTATTTCATAAACTATAATAACTCTTTTTTAAAAAATAAAGAATATTGAGAACTCAATCATTGGTCTTACATCAAGACTGAGTTTATAAGAACTTTCATTCTTTAGTATTGTTTTCATTGTCAGCATAAATAGAACACATAGACCTACAAAGAGCTATCAATAGGAAACATTTTTATTCATTACTAAGGAGAGGGAAAACAGTATAGTATTTGGAAGTCTTTTAACATCTGTTTCCAGTAAGTGTTTCTCTCTTTGAGAACTGACCTGGAATAAATTATGGAGGCTACTAGTTTGGCAAGTGTGAAGAGAAAAAATGTTATTTCTGTTTGTATTTGGAATTGCTGTATCTCAATTTGTGTACCTAGCCATAACATTTTTATAGTTCTATAAAAATTCTATCTAATGTAATCATAAGCCAAAACCAAATTATTTGTTTAAGGCCCCGAGTCATAGACTTACAGAATTCACCCCCACCATTGGAATTTATTTTGTTCTGTCTTTCTATCCTTTTTTTTTAAATGGCTTTTGATAGGTAAAACCTAGAAATTATCTGGAAACCCTGGACCCTGTCCAGATTTATCCCTGGAGTGTAGATATTTAGGATAATTATATGATAATGATGCTGCTGGGTCAAATAAATAGAAGTACAAGGTCAGTTTTAAACAAGAAAGTTTTATATAAGTAAATGACAGCATTATTGAGATGTTAGAAATTTCACTAAGGAAAGTTTATACTTAGAATAAATAGTTGATATTTTATTACTAAAATATCATAATAATATTTTTAGGAAAACATACATCATAGGTAAAAACAAAAATATTCACTATAATAATTGAAGATGAAAAATATCCATTCTACAAGATAACAGTGTAATAGTACATATCCCTAATTAGATTATTTTTTTAAATTTTGGTGGAATAACACATTTGCAGAAAAATAGTGCACCAACCCCCATAGGAATGGTGAATGTTATAAAAATGAAAATTCAGGTTTCCCAAAAACAGTAGGGAAACTTAAATCACCTTAAAAATTATTGAAAATTTATAATGAGAAGGCTTACACTTTTAAGGTAATTGATTTTTTTACAATGACTATTAGCTGCCTGTTTTAGGAAATCTTTACAGAATAGTACAGTGATTATTTGGAAGATGGAAAGAAGTCTACTGTGAATATCTAGTAAGATTACAAACTGGATGAAAGTAGCATGGGATATAGCTCTGGGAGACGGTGTATCACCATATAGTAAAGAATTAGATTATTGCTGATGCTATCTTCATTTCTCATTTTACACTACTTTTGCAATGTAATTTTTAAAATCTGGTTTCCAATCAGGTAAAAGAAGTGGAAAATCAAAGTAATCATCTAGATAAAACTTCTTCAGCAAATATTCTACTGGCTTGAGTTATCTAGATTAAATCTTGTTCTCTTTTATAAATATAGATAATAAATATGCATGTTATTGAATTAAGGAATAGATAGAATTTTAACATCTTTTGCTTTAGATATGTCTGCTGTATTAAGAGCAGTTATTTGTAAAAGAACAGACCGTTCCTCACAACTGATCTCTAGTCAAAATGCTATCCATAATCTATTGTTGTAGCATGTGATCTACTAATTCTGTTATCTGAACACTTTGTTCACTAAGAGAATTTGCTAATTTCCTAATCTTAAAGATATGCTTTCACAAGTTTCTAAGTATAACTTTGTTTCCTTGTATGTAACTTACTGGTTTGTTAGTGATGGTCTCTCAGATGCAAAAAATTATTATGGGTGAAATGATGTGTTTGTATTTAAAGAAATTTTTGTCTGTGTGTCTTTATTTATAACAATAAATTACCAAGTGGGAAAATAAACAGCAAATTCCACCAAATTCTAGAAATAGACAGTTGGCAATTTTGAGGACTGCACATAATATTATCACGTTAATTATTATAATTTTTAGGAATTAAAAACTTGCAGCCAAATCTCCTCTTAATATATTATAAATTATTATTTATTCATTGTAAACAGAATCAAAGCAGAGAAAATATATCAAGTTCATGTCTAATTATGATTGTTCATCATCTTCCCTCTTAACCTGAATCCTCATGCTAATCACCCTAACAGAGAGAAATCAGGAAGCAGACTTTATTTCAACAAGTTCTCTTTGGAGCTCATATATATTAATTTCATTCCTGACAGGAAAACATCTGCGTTCTTGTTACTTTTACCTGAGATCTTGAATTTGCCTTCATTATTCATATAGGAAAATGGTTAGAGAATTTCTTAGTCTCCTATTTTATCACTATTAATTTATTCATGGATAGAAAATCTGATAGATTTGTACACTATAATTTTTTATAAATCGGACAGAGAATTTTTTCTATATAATGACTTCATATTCTTTAGTAAATTTAAAGCTTTAATTTTATTTTGATTAAATGCAAGTTAATCATATATATAGCTAAAATGCTATTTCCATATCAATCCTTTAAAAGTGTCATTTGAAAGTTACTTTCAAGACATTTTGCAATTAAAATGCTTTTACTAGTTCTGTCCATGGTTCAACTTTGTTATGAATATACGTTTATGGTATACAGTAGGTGACAATAATATTTTATGTATTATGGGGGCAGCCATCTTCCACATCCGGACTTCCCTTTCATCAAACTCCACCCAGCCGAACAGACTATCATAGCCCGGATCATCCACACCCACACTGCAGCAGTTTTTTTTTCAATCCGGCCCAGGTATGCTGAACCAGAGACTCTCAGATATGGGGCAGAGCTGCTCCTTGAACTCCCTTTGCCCAGCCGCTCATGAGGTGCCAGGGAGGCATGGCGGGTTCTAGCGCTGGCCTGCCACCCCAGCAGAGCCTCACAACAAGCCAGACGACTCCCGACTCCATGGGCACCGCCATCTTCCACATCCAGACTTCCCTCTCGTCACAACTCCACCCAGCAGACCAGACTATCACAGACCGGCTCGCGCGGCCACTAGCAGCCGTGTGGTTTATCTATAATTGCTTTATTTAGAGGTGACTACAACAGTATGCCACCTGCACGGCAAGCCTGGCAAGCTGCTTGTGTTGTATTTGATATGCCAAACAACAGTAACATTTATATTAGTTCATTCCCATGACCTAATATAATGGTTTGAGGCTCTTTATGTTCCTGGAGCAAGCAGATGCCTTTGGGTTCTACTAGCATGAGACAGGACATATGGAGATATTACTGGTGCCCGCTCTAGCAAATAGATGATGAACGGGAAGATAGTGATAGTGACTATAGCTATACGGATCATTTATTTATTCAGGATAATCTTTCTTTAAGAGATGCTCCACCAAAGCACTAATTTATTTTAATATTATCTTTTCTTCCTAACAGTGAAAAACTGCAATTAATAGGATAAAACTTACACATACATCAATCAGCATGCCGAATAACTGGATCTCCAATTTCTTCTTTGTATTAAATGACTAATGTTTTGCCTATATTGATTTCCTCCACCATTCTTCTAAGTCCCTTATTACTTGTATTCAAAAAGATGCTGCTTCTACTGTGTTCTGTTCTACTTCTATACACCCTTTACAATAATGTTTCTTAGAACTACATTAGTGGTCTTAAATTTTATGTTTTCTTCTGAATTCATTCCAGTTGGAATTTTTTCAGCAGTTCTCCTCATCACTTTTGGTGTACTCTTGTCATCTCTCACTTGAGTCACTGCCAAACTTCCCTCACTAATACCTCTGATTCTAAGTGTGCCATTTAACAATTAGAGATAAATGATTAAAAAATTATATCTACCATATTTATTTATAAAACTATGTACAGATATTTAAAAGTCTATTATTAAAAATCTTTTGGGAAACTATAACTTGGCTCCAGCTTTTAAAACATAACTTTGCCTACCCTCACCCTCACATATATGTGGTAGAATCCAACCATTGAAATATCCTCCTGGTCCATGTTTT